>SCLF01039287.1:0-12140 GCA_004367975.1 Mesochordaeus erythrocephalus
GAAAAGAAGAGCGGTGGGACATATATCCCTAAAGGGTCTCCACAGGATATTTCGCTCGGGGTCTCCACTGGTTAACGGATTAGACGGAAATTCCGCCTACGATTAGACACTTTTTCCATAACCATTGTACTTCCTTATGTGCTCTGTCAATACAGTTTAATTTAAAATATGCATAGCGGTATCCCTGGCATTTGGTAGAAATTTACGTACAACACGTGATCGTCCCAACGAGTCGTGTCTTTTCGCGCCGAATGTTTTGAGCCTTAATTAATGTGAACCGTTTGGGGCCTTCCAGGCCCATGGAGCAGTTTTTCACGTTTTGCTCAAAACAGGCCTAGGTCAGAATGGATCTACAGGACTCATTTATTCTAAGAAAGACTAATTGTGTATACATTTACACGGATCTAACAATAGTGGTTGACCTTCTAGCGTGACGCATAGAATTGATCTTCCATATTTATCGTTCAAGTCCAGTCGATATTTTGTTCGGCTAAAGCAGTTCAAGTTTACTGGCTTCGTATGGTCATATACTGTAGATTTGACAAACGTCACGATTCTGACGTAATAAAAAACCTTATGACGTCTAGTAACTATAAAATCTAATAACTATGACGACTAACATCTATGACATCACAACGTTACATTCATGCGCACATTAACCGTACGGTGATATTCTCACAAATATGACCAAAATAATTTATGTCCAGGCGTTTCGACGTACCGTAAAATCGAGTCAACCGAACTTCACTCGATTAAAAACTACAACACTAAAATGTATTTCGCTATGAAAGGTATATAGCCTGAAAACGGTTAAAATGATCAAAGATTACCTCTTGAAGCTTAGTTTCCGCGCAGAAATTCCTTGATATTTACAGTTACACGAAATGTCGACTAAAGTAACGGAATAATCCGGAATTACACTTTTATAGTCGACAACTACATCATAATTGTTAGCAAAATTAGTTTATCAGAGGTCCATTGCCGTTAAAGACACAGCATGGCGGTCTTATTATTAAGAGAGCATTTGTTATTGAATATACACTGAAGTAGTACCGAGTTTATTTTACAGAAATCCAACGGTTCGCTAACTAGGTCTCCAAGGATTTTTACGGTAGGAACTCCGTTTCAATTTATTGTTTTTCTCTGCGTAACATTTTTTGCACAAAGAAAATAGTGGGCAACCGTTGTAAACATTTGTTATTAAATATATACTGAAGTAGCCTCCGTTTTCTTTTCAGAAATCTAACGGTTTGCTGACTACAACTCCAAGTATTTTTACCGTAGGAACTCAGCTTCAACTTATTAATTTTCTTTGGGTATCCTTGTTGTATCCTTTTTTATTGAATACATGGTGAACATTTTTTTACCTTAACGAATAGGTAAAACATAATTACAAATAATCACTAAATAATTACCAAATAATTACTAATAATACATATCTGTTGTTAAGCTAGGTACTCTGTAATTTTTGGATTTATAGGCATATATTTTGATCGATAATATTTCATTTAAATGAAATTTCGCGTTATAACCCTTATATTATGGGTGTTTATAAACGAATAGGTAACAAATAATTACAAGAAATTACTAATAATACATATCTGTTCTTAGGTAGAGTATTAAAATATTTCATATTAACGCTCATTATGACCAAGTATGCCGGTAAAATGCATAAATAAGTGATGAAAACAACTATATGAGAGATCATTACTAGCGACAATGATATATTCCCCGAAAAACATTTTCATTTTTTGCGTTCCTCATTATTGGAGACTTTTCCCAAAAACCCGAAAACTTTTGTACACTATTGTGGAACTCGAGTGTAGTCGTTATTCTAATCTAGTTCAATACACGTGTACGAGACAGGCAATCGCTTACCAACATTTCTGACGACTTTTTCGCTTGTACGTCGTACCCAAATTCCCCGACTTCAGCAAGGAATCGGGCAATCTGTTACTTGCTACTCTTCAGCAGACGCGCGTATACGAGTCCTTTGCTATCCGTCCACCATATGCATTTCCGCCCAATCAAGTATACTCGGAGTTGATTAGGCTGTGTTTGAACCCTGATGTAAAGCTTCTTCACTTGGTTCTCTGTGAAATTCTTCGAAAAATAGCCATTTTTGCCAATTTTCAAACCGGTATAACTTTGGTATCCATGAATATGGCATGCATCCTACTTAACATAAAATCGAGCTCTATCGAGCAGCAGAAAATTGGGTAATTTGGAGACCTACACCTTTTTCTCGATTTTTTCTGAATGGTGTTTCTTTAATTACTTAGTTTTCATTTTTCGTGTTTTAACTTAAGATTATTCAGTTAGGCCTGGTCTCGCCTAGACTTTTACACTAACCAGCTTTTGACGTTTTTCGTCCGTCTTTGTCATTTTCGCCAAAAGCATACATTCTGTCTTTTTTAAATTTTGCATGATTAAAGATTAACTCGTTGACAATCTAACGTGGTAAAATTGTCGGATGGTTTATTTTCTTCTCGATCGTCTCAACTGAAAACCAATGAACTTGTTTTAATAAAATGTCTACCATTTGAACGGTGAACGTTTAGCTTGCTAATGGTAAACCTCGTATTAAAAACTATTCATTGGTTTTCTGGTAAGACGATCGAGAAGAAAATAAATGATCGGCCAATTTTACCGTAACCACTGTATTTTTTCTTTTAAAAATGACTTCTTGGGTTACGGTACAGTAGCGTTCAAACTCGTAAGGGTTGAGAGAGAGAGAGTTTCTGAATAACTAATTTCCAAATTTAATAAATATGGTGGAAGGCAGAAACCTTAGCTTGCTAATAGTAAACATTTGATTAAAAAAATATTGATGAGTTTACGAAAGAGTAGGTAAAGCGTCGAAATGTAGAAAGATAGCGAGAAAAAGAAATATGCTTTTTGGCGTATTATAATATCTTATGTAGTTAGAACCTATTTCTTTTTATTAAGTACACAGCTGAAATTTAATGGGGCAAGTTTTTTTTAATTCATTAAATTAATCTGAAATTAATTCTGAGTAAATGACATTTAAATTTAGCCAAAATTACGCAATGTTATTTATGCTATTTATGTACAAACTTAATTAGGCCCCTTCCAAGGACAAACATTGGAAATCAATATGAGCTTCTAGTTATCAATTGTACGTGTATGTTATTGAATGTGAAATAAGAAAGGGCCCGATCTGCACATTACATTCGTATTGTGAATGCAGGTGATGCAAAGCAGGCTACAGGAGAACTGACTACTATGAATACATAAAGGGGACTACTAGAGAGACGCGTTGGTGTATATTTTTGGTTTTAAATATCTATTCGTGGTATTATTGTTGATATTAAAAATTCAGAATACATCTCTAACATTTAAAGGAAAATGCAAATAATGCTTTGGTCTTATGGTATATTTTTTTATCAAAATGGCCAAACATTCACTGATAATGACTAGCAACTACTGTAAAGGCAAGCTGCCTTACTATGCAGGCATTGTGTACTTCACAAGCAGTTTGACTTTGAATAAAATCTATTGAAAACTGTATGGTTTCAACGCATATTCGTCCTTGGCGTTTTTGAAAACAAAACATATTCGAATTCTGGAAAATGAAATAACTGGATTAATCTCACTGGTAATAAGTAACCAATTATACCTGTGTATACTGTAATAAAAAGGTGCCTGAGGGATATTTCTACTAAAACAGTATATTGATACAAACTTGCTAATTCTGGCAATGATATATTATTAGCAATAAATTAATAAGACTCGCAGGACGACATCGTAACTATCGACATAACTGAACTATTGCCATGAGTTATTCCCAGACTAATCAAGTTTAAGAGTGGGCCATTCCGTTGTTTACTTTTATTTATAAAATCAGCTTTATACTTAACTCGATATCTCCCGGGAACTAAGTATACCAGCGTTTTTAAGGCCTTAGAAGTGGCTGAATGTTAGATTCATCCTCCATCTAAATTGGACGTGGGATTTTTTGTAATCATTTTTAGACCGGACGTGCCGCCGGAAGTGACAGCTGAAAACCGGAAGTTGATTATTTTGGATCGCGAATCACACCAAACTGTTGCACGAGACTTTAAAACATTTAGTTTTTTACCTCTTAAGAAAGCTGTGTCTTTGACAGGAAAACTTTAAGCAACAATCCGGCCTAGAATTTTAATCCGCATATTTTAGGATAACTTTGGACCACGAATTTTTACCGGAAGTTAACGCAAGAAACCAAAAATCCTCCTAGACTGCAGACGTGGAAGATATGGGCGAACAATTTGAGATAAAAATAAACGAATTCTGATAAAGGGTTCGATAGTTATAGTGAAACTCGGCACCAAATCAATCCCAAATTTGCGTGGGCGGGAGGTATAAAAGTACAAATGCTGATAAAGTGCGTAGGCGGACATTGCAAATAAGCCCGTAATTAGATATAATACCGCAGTTAGTATACCCTATATGGTCAAGAATGATCTAATTTGACCGAAAACAGCTTGAATGTTAGTAAATATATAGGAAATTCTCTATTCAAACTAGCTCTTATACCCGAAATCAACAACACGAAAATTGGAATCTAGAACTGGAAATGGGAGTTTAAACCGATGCCACTTGAGTGGCACTTGGCGAAGAAAGCGGTGAGCAAAGTTGGCGGTGTGACCCTTTAAATCGCGAATCACACTAAATTGTGATATTTCGTATCTGCTTAACTGAATTTTGTAGTGCAATTTTAGAACCCGGTAAAATTCCATGATTCATTCAAATTGTCAACTAGCTTACTAGGTTAGTTACCCCCAAGTTATCCCAAGTTATAAAGAATGATGAACAATATCTCTTGAAATAATTTAACGACACGCTTGGATTCGATCCCGGTATAATGCATGACTTTATATGGACTCCAACGAACTGAGCAAAAATCTGAAGAATTTCACGAAAATTTTGATTAAAAGTGAAATATTAGAAACATTGGAGAACATATGTAAAAAATTATAATATCACTGGAATCGCTGATATTTTTTTTTATAATCAGTTGACATTTCTAACTTCTAGGTGTTCAAAAAGATTTTTAAAAGAGGGTTAAGACAGCTGAGTCTTAGATAGGATAACATAGGGCAACATTTCCGCCACGATTTTATTGCGCTTATTTTAGGGTGACATTGACCAGACATTCTGACCGGAAGTGAACCTAAAAATTGAAAATACGAAAACTCGGTTAAATGGATTGACCGTGCCGTAGTTTAGCAGACAAAAAATAGGCATGTGAGCATAAAGTGTTCGCTCGGAAATCTGATTAATCGCGGACGAATGACATGTGGCTAAATATAGTTTATTCTGTTTCCCACTTTGGTAATATAATACTTCCCATTAATGTTATTACGTTCTATTTTAGGTTCAATTCCGGGCAAAATTTATGGTCGTTAGGTACTCTAAAATATGCGCAACAATATTCTAGGCGGGAATGCTGTTCGATATTTTCCTATCTAAGACGCAATTGTTTTTGAAAGTGTCATTTCCTAACCACCTGTAGATACTTAAATTTTTTAAGGTACGTTAAATTTAAAAGCTATTGTAAGAATGCACTGAGACTAATTACGGGAGTATTATTACTTTACAGACGGCTATCCAGAGTGCCCCCCCTACCCCTTCAAGAAGCAAGTGATCGGTTAACGAGACTTAGCCAGTCTGATAGAGCTTTTTCTTGCGGTTCCGAATCTGTTTTCAGAATGTCCAAATTTATAAGCTTCGTACAGTTTACCCTCAAAAATGGCTAACGGCCAACAACACCATTTTTTCTAAAACATTAATTTTAACTCATGGGGGCGTGACAGCTCACCCAACTAAATTGTGCCAGATTAAGTAGGCCCTGGGAATCCAATAAAAGTATCGAAAACATACTGCGATTATTTCCTTTAAAGTTATGGACCTCTAAAATCACATTCTCCAAAATGGATAAAATTGACATTGACCCACCCTAACAGGGTTTTTTTTGCAGCTGTTTGGAGTTAAATTTTTAGTGAACGTACTTTGCGATTATGGCATGTTTTCTAAATAATAATAAAATCGGAAAGTGAAAAATTCGTGATTTTGTCACTTTGTGAAAATTACTACCTTTTTGGCCAATTTTTGGCCTATAACTGGGCCACGTGTTAAGAATTCGGGGTAGGTCCTATGCGAAGAATTGGAGCTTGAGTCACTTTCGAGCCAATCCGACATACTTCACGAAATCACATTTTTTTACTTGAGTCTATGAGAAAATCTATCAAATACCCTTAAAATTTGATATATTATAGGGTTGGCTTCACGATCAATGTTTTGCATTACCAAAAGTGCGTACAATTGATTTTTCTCAAGTTATGGTAATTTAAAATTTCACAATATTTCACTTTTTTTAAAGTGAATCAATTCTACGGACTTTTGGTAATGTAAAACTTTGATCGTGAAGCCAAACCCTATAACATATCAAATTTTAAGGGTATTTAATAGAGTTTCCCATAGACCCAAGTCAAAAAATGTGATTTCGTGAAGTATGTCGGATTGGCTCGAAAGTGGGCTTATTCGACGCGTCATGACTCAAGCTCCAATTATTCTCATAGGAGCTACTCCGAAGTCTGAACACATTTTCAAAAAGTGATAAAATCACGAAATTTTCACTTTCCGATTTTATTATAATTTAGAAAACATGCCAAGATCGCACAGTAAGTCCACTAAAAATGGACTCAGAACAGCGGCAAAAAACCCCATATTAGGGGGGTCAAATTCAATTTTATCCATTTTGAACAATGTGCCTTTCGAGGTCCATAACTTTAAAGGAAATAATCGCAGTATGTTTTCGATACTCTTATTGTATGCTCACGGGGACTACATAGTCTAGTACAATTTAGTTCTGTGAGCTGCCATGCCCTAGAAGTTAAAATTAATGTTTTAGAACAAAATGGTGTTTTTGGGGGTTAACTGTTCGAAGCGTATAAATTTGAACACTCTGAAAACAGATTCGGAAACGCAAGAAAAAACTCTATCAGATTAAGTCACGTAGACTAAGTCTCATAGGGGAGGGCACTCTGGATAGCCGTGTTACAGTTTTCATTATAACTTTCATTTACCGTTGTGTTTTAATAATTGGCAGTCGTATATTACCTCTCGAGCCGACTGCCAATTTTAAACACACCACGCTTTTTTGTAATTGTAAATTTAAATTAAACAATTTACTGGAATAAATAACATCGAAATAGAAAGGGTATCACATGAATTTGGCATTGCTTGGAGCTGTTTTCGCGATCGCATGTATATCGATGTAGCCACCCCCCTCCCCCATGGAGTCAGGTGATGGATAAGTACAGGTTAAAAATAGAAGAATAACAGTTACTTAGAAAACATGACGCTTATATACGGTACAGACTGAAGGGGTATGAAACGTGTTTCGAAGGGGTATGCGACTAGACTCGGTAGACTAGAAGCAAATAAGGATCGTCTGTTTTGACGAAAACACTAACAATGCCACGTAGAAAAGCACAATTTAATCTAAGGACTATGTAGGGACCTCGTTAAATATTAATTGTTTATATTTAGTGTAGTAGAATGGGACCTTGAGCGCGTCGGCGGTGTGGTAAATATAGGTAAACTGGTTGGTCTAGTAGAAGAGGATTCATCGTGGGTTAGTTGTGGCACGTCAGTCTCGCTCAACAATCTCATCCAATCGGCTGCTGCCACCGCCAACAGGCGACCATATCGCTTAAATTGCTCTCGTTCTCTCTGTCTTCAAATTCATTCACATCACAGAGAGATAGTGGCGATTATTTAGAGAAATTTAATTTTGCGATTATTTGAATATGACCTTCAGAATGAAGTTGTTAGTGTGTGGCTTTCTAGCCGTTGTTTTCGGTCACGAATTCGAAACAGAAGAAAGCGTGATTGTCGGTACGGCCGATACATTCGACGCTATCCTTGCCGAATCCAACAATGTTCTTGTCGAGTTCTACGCCCCGTGGTGCGGCCATTGTAAAGCCTTAACTCCCGAGTATGCAAAAGCAGCCCAAGCACTGGAGAAGGATGAGATACCGGCCCTATTGGTTAAGGTGGACGCCACCATTCACGGTGAACTTGCCAAGGAGTTTGGTGTTAGTGGGTACCCGACCTTGAAGTGGTTCAAAAGTGGCGACCGAAAAACTCCAGTGGACTACAAGGGCGGCCGCAAGGAGGCTGAAATTATCTCGTGGGTAACGAAGAAGGCGGGGCCACCATCTGTTGAGATCAATGGGGCGGATGCTGCTAATAAGTTCAAGGATGACAATGAGGTGAGTCTAGACCTCAGACGGGCCTAACATCATAATACTAATAAGTTTGAATAATATTAATATAAGTAATTTTAATACTGTTAGGTTTAATTTTGTCGATTGTGTCAACATTTATTTAGATGATCTTTTGTAGTATATTAAAGTGTAAATCGAATTACGCTATTAGAGTGTTTTGGTCCATCTATATTTTACCCGAGTATCATAATTGTATAATAATAATAACTATTTATTCTGTTTAATATTTATTTATTTAGGTTGCAGTTGTTGCTTTCATAAGTGGCGATATGTTAAATTTGTTCAATTCCGCCGGTGACTCTTTCGATGACGTCCCATTTGGTGTGCTTGATGCTGATGCGGCTGCTGCATTAGAAGTTGCGGAAGGTCAAGTTGCTATTTTAAAGAAAGTAAGTTCCCATCTTTGTATAAATTACATGGGCGGGGAAACCCTGATCGTGACCCACTTTTAGCCAATGTTTAATAATCTAATTTACCCTGAGGGAATGTTACCAAACACTAACACTGTTACGCAGCAAACATGATGCGGCAAACATTGTCATGTTGAGACATCTGGCAGGGTTCATAGTCCAATAATGTACAAAATTATGAGTCAACCATTTAGTTTGACGATGGTCGTGTCAATTTCGAAGGTGAAGGCGCTGAGGCACTTATCAAATTCGTCAAGGAAGAGCAACTTGCGTTGGTGAACGAATTCTCAGACAAAACTGCACCAAAGATCTTTGGTGGTGATTTAAAGCAACACAATCTATTGTTTATTGCCAAATCCGATGCTGATTATGACACCATCAAGGCGGCCTACAGCGAATCGGCCAAAAACTTCAAGGGAAAACTTCTCTACGTTTTAGTTGATTGCGATGTTGAGGATAATAAGAGAGTTATGGAATTCTTCGGCATCAACGAAGAGGCTTGCCCGGCAATGAGAGTCATCAATATGGAAAAGAACATGGCCAAGTATGCCCCAGAAAAAGTTGACCTTAGCTCCGAAGCCATTACTGCTTTTGTTCAAGGTGTTCTTGATGGTACCATATTACGTCACTTAAAATCGGAAGAAACACCAGACAACTCTGACAACGTTGTGAAAATCGTTGTTGGCAATAACTTTAACGAACTTGTACTAGATGAAACCAAGAATGTGTTGGTAGAATTTTATGCACCATGGTGTGGACACTGCAAATCTCTAGCCCCAATCTGGGAAGAGCTTGGTGAGAAATACAAGGTAAGCTTTTGTATGAGTCTGGAATGTTTATAAGACCGATGTGGAACGTAATATTGTAAACATATTTAGAAAATGTTTTATTTTAACCCTCTTGTAAATGATCGACATTTTATACTTTTTGAGCACCAGAGTTTTTTATTCTAAACCCGCAGAAGTTAGAAATTTCGACCGACTATAAAAAAATATCGGTGATTCCAGTGATGTTGTAAATTTTCACATATGTTCTCTAATATTTCACTTATAATCAAAATTTTCGTTATATTTTTCTGATTTTTACCTCAGTCGGCTGAGTATCCATGCAAATTTATGTATTATCCTGCGATCGAATCCCAGCGTAAAGTTAATTTATTTCAAGATATATATGATTCATCATTCTTTATAACTTAGGATCACTTCGGGTAAATAGCTTAGTAAGCTAGTTGACAAATTGACTGATTCATATAATTTAACCGGTATTTTTTAGCCCAGTTGGTAAATTTCAACTTTGTAAGAGTAAGATTGTGGGTTCAAAAACCATTGGACTCCTGTTTTATTCCTATAAACATGAAGTCATAAAAGGGGTTTAAGAAAAGTGTAAATAGGTGATAATTAATCACATGGATACAATATAACCATGCAATGGTAACATAACCTTCGTGAGGCAATGTTTTATCTACCTATATGAATGAAGACCACAAAAATGACCCAATCGCTACAAAATGGAGTGAACGCAAACGTTACAAGAGGGTTAACTAAAGTATTGACATTTTACTTACTGTGCACTGAACTAATGACGTTATTAGTGATAAAAAAGTCAATAATTTAAAAATTGAATAATATCCTTGGGAACTATGGCATTAATTCAGTAGCTTAATTGAAGTCAAGGAACAATAACTGTCGCTTATAAACC
Organism: Mesochordaeus erythrocephalus; assembly: GCA_004367975.1. Taxonomy (NCBI): domain Eukaryota; kingdom Metazoa; phylum Chordata; class Appendicularia; order Copelata; family Oikopleuridae; genus Mesochordaeus; species Mesochordaeus erythrocephalus. The sequence continues at coordinate 10,406 of SCLF01039287.1, forward strand.
GGATTACCACCACATATTTTGATGAATTGGAAAGCCTAGTTTTTTCATTTCAGTTTTGTTAGCATAATATAGTAAGGCTCCCGTAGTGCAAATATAATTGTAGATGGAATAAACGAAGCTCCTTTTAGGATAAAATACTCGATTATTAACAAATAAGCCAATAGTCATTGCACTTCATGTAGATCGAATATTGAAAAAAATAAATGTATTTAATGCCACAAGTTATCGGAAACTGAAATGTGCCGGAGTATACTGGATGTAGTTGAATAATATACATTTATAGGATCATCCCAATATTGTCATTGCCAAGTCTGATGCCACCGCCAACGAATTCGAATCAGTAGAAGTTCAAGGTTTCCCAACAATCAAATTCTTCCCAGCTGGTGGTGAAATGGCCGACTATAACGGTGGCCGTACTCTTGATGATTTTATAAAATTCCTCGAACCAGACGTTGCAGAGGAAGAAAAAGTAAGTTTTTTCGCATGAGTTATTCTTGTGAACAATTCCTAGTTTGAGAAACGCGTGTAGAGATGAATAACTATTCTCAGGGCCATTTATGCAAGTCTAAATTCGGACTGAATTTATCGAACTAGGACTTTTTTCTAATTTGATAATATTAATATATCGTCACTATAACCCATTATAGTGGTAATTATTATACAAATATTTAGGATTTTAATTGTATAAATTTATGTTTCTACTTATGCAGGTTTTTCTCCCTGCTCTAATTCACAGAAATTTTGCTAGGGTGTAGCTTAACAGCGGGACGTCCAGCTTCGGCCCTTTTTGAGGAGTTCCGCTTTTCAACCGCGGATAATGTGTTTTTTGGATGATGGCCAATTAGTCACCTGTAATAAACTTTTGTTACAATAATTTCGGGATAGATTTTATCGTTGCCAATAGCAAGTTATAAAATATGTCATTGGTTGGCACATTTCAAGGGATTTTGGTAATCGGATTTCCATGGTACTAAAAAAGCAAAAACAAAACAAATTAACCGTTGCGAAGCTTATTTCATTTCGACCATTCCAGTTATAAAATATCTTTTATTGGCTACTGCCCAAAGTCACACGACTTTTTAAAATCTAGCTATTTAACCAAAGTATGATGGGTTGAAAGATCAGAGATCACTAGCATATTGGTTTTAACTCTCGTGCACCAATATGACACCACTGTCAAAACTACCCCCACCATCTCCGGGGCAACTGGTAGCTTAACCAGCTTTAGTGATTGTTATAGAATGTTTTCTTGCGGTTTCGAATCTGTTCTCAGAATATGCAAAATTACACGGCGTCGTGAAAAAGGCCTTTTTTGAAAATTTTAACTCCCGGGGGATGGAAGGTCACCGAACTAAATTGGCCAAGGGCATCTAATAAAAGTATCTAACAATCTCCGATTATTTGTTTTAAAGCTATGGACCTCGAAAATCACATTGTTCAAAAATGGACTAAATTAACTTTGACCGTCCTGGAATTTAGTTTTTAGGCCGTTATATCGGGTCAAATTTTTAGTTAACATACTTTGGGATCATACTTTGTGAGCTTCTTGCGCCTAACCATAACCTTCGGGAGTTAAACCCGTAAGACATTAGTTGCTTAGGTCTCTTTTTCGTCATGTTTTATATGGCCCAAGATATATTATAGTGGTCACTATTATAAAGAGTTTTCGGTGGTTCACATTTGTGTTTATAAACTAAATGTTTAGCTTCACTTTTTCATGAATATAATTTCAACA
>SCLF01039398.1:0-12137 GCA_004367975.1 Mesochordaeus erythrocephalus
ATTATGACAAATATTTATTAGTAATAATCGTTAACACTATAATACACTACTGAAGGATAGAAATTTCAAAAATGGGTTTATTTTGAACCCATATACAAATTTTAGGCACTATAACATCCGTTTTATTTGAAAAACTAGTTTATACATGTATATTTAACCGATGAAATGGTATCTGCAAGCTGAGAAAAGCAGGCTACCCTTATCACATGTAGAACGGTAGATAAATGGAAAGAGATTTGAAGCATTTTGGTAGAAAATCGGTGTAGAACCAAAGATATTTGCTGAAGTAACATCGGAAGAGGTGTTTGAAGTATTTATTTAACTGACTGATAAAAGCTTCTAAATTTATTCCACAATATTATGGTAGAGCAATCGCCCGGAATGCGCAAGGTTGCGTGTTCGAGTGACGACAAACCAATATTTTTTTGTATGGGTGGCCTGATTTATTGGGTGTATTAATAGGTCAATAAATTGATGCGGTTTTTCTAATACCTTTGCTCTTATTTGAACAATATATAAGAGTGGTGGTGTTTGCATTTGCGTTCCTATTTATCTCCATCTGTAATAACATTATCTACACTTTTCTGCACTTGAGCAAGCCATTTAATTGAACACCAGGACGGCTGGAATGATACAGATTATTGTGTTAAATGGGAGGCTGTGGTGGTTGGGTTCACCTAGGAGTTAAATCGCGGAAACAAAATTAGGCCTAAAATGACGATATTGATTAATTAAATAGAAATGGAAAATACCACTTGGTTATTTTCCCATTTTTAGTCTTTATTATACTGTCGACATGACATTTATTGCTATAAAATTGTATTGTATATTGCACCCGGACCTTTAGTTACACTTACGAACCATTTTACGAGCTCGGTACATTTGCAATGAGCTCTAACAAGAGCTGAAAGTGGTTTCGAGCAGTGTTCGCAAATTTATATGCAGAGGGGAACCAATTGGGGAACCTCTGTATATAACGCGTAAAGTAAACTATATGTGGGCCTTTAATATATCTAATTTATCAATTATATTTTCCAAAAACGAACAAAAAATAGCAGGACTTCTCCGGCCTCTTGAGAAAAGCGTATCTCTATTGATTTAATTAAATAAACAATAAAGACTTAACCTATAAAGGGGACATAATTCCAAATGTCCGTAGTTTGACGTTGGATACGACTGGATCACACATCACCGCCACTTTCACTTCCTTGCTCTGCTTGACATATTTTGCAGGTGTTTTTAATTGAATATATCTTATTTTTTGAAAATAGCTTTCACTTTTGAATTATTTACATGGCCAAAATTTATTTTGAGTTATTTTGAGTTTTCTCACGCTTTGCTAAAATCGGTTACGTGGGTCTATTACGCCACTTGCTAAGAATCACGGACTTCTGCCGGTAATTTAGTTTCGAAAAACTTCTTTTAAGCAGAATTTCGTAATTATATGGGAAATTTCGACCCAATTCCAATTTTCGTCGGAATTACCCCATTTTAACCCGTCTGAAACTCCTAATATAATCCTAGTGTACGAACATACCCATCGGTAAAATAATTTATTACAATTCAATTAAATTCTTATTTTCGACCGGTATCCATTTTAGACACCACATGTTTTCTAGCTTATAATGTTCGATTTCCGATTTTCTCCTATAATATTCTACATCTATTGTACAGTCTTGTACCTTCTTTTGAAGAAAGTACCTAAAATAACTTTTTCAAGTATACATTTTTTTTGTGACAAAATTCCTGTTTTTTATAAAATGTTTAGAAATTCACTTTTCCCTTATACCTAAATCCAATATGTCTGTAGTCGGTCCGTGTTGTTCCATGCTGTTTTTTGTGCCATGTTTCATTGACGAAACATTTTAACAATTGGTTGTTGCATTGGAATGATTTGAATGTATATTCAGATGAATTATTCACACGCGGGGTTAACATGATATATCCTGTAGGTACCCAAGTGTTCACGCCAACCGTCTATGGTTGGCGTGAATTATACCCTTAAATGTCCATAGAGGAGACATGTTATAACTATAACAGTAATACAACATAGTCTGATTAAAAAAAGGGATGGGAATTCCAAAACAAGTTCAAAAATAAAGTTCAATTTTTTATTTTTACTTGTCTCGTCAACGAGCATTTAAGGTAATAAGCCCCGCAAATTACCTGTAATAATTTATACAGAAAATTATTCTTGATATAGTTAGTAATAGTGAGGTAATATATGCTTCAAAATATGGACTGGAGGCGAGGCGTTCGTAGCTCAGTAGTAAAAGCGATTTGCTACATAAGGAAAGGACCCGGGTTCGAGTCGCGAAGGAATCTCATATTTTCGAGGCGTAACAGTTCGAATTGCTAAAAAACGAAAAAGCCATTGGGAGTGATTTTTAGTGGTTAATTTATATTTGTTTACTGTATTACAATATTAATTGTAATTATCAAAAACTTTTGTGTTTCCCAATTCGATTATTTTTTTAGTGGAACTCAGGCTATAAACCCATTTTCACACGCCTATCCAGAGTGCCCCCCCTTCAGGAAGCAAGTGATCGGTTAACGAGACTTAGCCAGTCGAGTTTTTTCTTGCGGTTTTTGATCTCATTGCAGAATGTCCAAAATTATACTCCTTCATACAGTTAACCCCAATGTTGTGTAGCCTTAAATTACCATAACTGGGGAAGAATCAATTGTACGCACTTTTCGTAATGTAAAACATTCATCGTGACTCCAAACTCTATAACATATCAAATTTTAACGGTATTTGATAGATTTTCTCATAGACCCGTTATGTGGAGTGGTCAAATTTAAGTCAAAACTGTGATTTCGTGAAGTATGTCGGATTACCTCGAAAGTGAGCTTATTCGTCGCGTCATGACTCAAGCTTCAATTATTCTCAGAGGACTGACCCAGAATTCTTAACACGTGACCCGTTATAGGCCAAAAACTGGACCGAAAAAGGTACAAATTTTGAAAAAGTGACAAAATGACGAATTTTTCACTTTTTGATTTTATTATGATTTAGAAGTCTCGGTAACTGATAACTTGCTGCCTGACGGGGGGGCACCCTTGATAGGCGTCTTTCACCGAAAATGTTGGGAATTATAGGCGGATCCCCGGTATATAAAATTTAAAAATATTCGAATATAAATTCGAAATCCTCATTCAGGCTTTGATCATGTCGAAAAAGTCTTGATTTTTTTAAATCAGTGGGAAGACTTGTTAACTCGTGCGCACGTTTTGGTGCACTTCGTGCATGACATCCCATGTATGGCATTTATTATGTTAAACTATTACCATGAAGGATAATTATATTGTTTTGTATCAATATTAGGAAAGACACAATCGCGTAACTAATTTATAAATGTTAAAAATGAAGACGAATAGACATTGAATGTGAAGTTGACCGTGTCTTCCGGTTCGATTTGGACGCTAAGAAGGATGCGGTGTTAATGTCTGTCGAAGGATGTGTCGAAGTTAAAGTTAAACGTTATTTCTTGTTAATCAATTTGTCAATGTTTATTTTCGATGTTGAATGACTTTGTTTGTTATTTGTGTTATTATTTGTGGAGCCTTCAGTTTGTATGTGTCGCAGGCACTTATGTGCATATCGGTATTATAAATAGGTGTAGGCTATTAACACTACATCCACCTAAGCCACCCGCCCTGACCTCAGCAGATACCAAATGATTACGTAGTGGATAAATAATGGGACCTCATTTAAGTAATTGAAAAGAGTCAACTAGGTATAAAAACATTTAGCACATGAGTGAATTTTAGGTTCAAATTTACGTTTTTTCAAAAAGGTCATTTTAAGAAGTTCCATTTTTTTAAACTTTATTTTCATCGACAAAAGTCGTTTCAATAACCTTGAAGTTGCCGCCATAAATATATGACATGCATATAAAATCTTAGGATAGATTTGCTTTTTTTTTTTTTCAAATTTTATTTAGATTTCAGTTTTTTACAAAAATGTAATATCGTTCGAATTATTCAATATCTTCTTCGGAGCTGTATTTTAGAGTATGGCATAGTTGTTAGTGGCCCAAATCGGCTCCATTTTTCGCTTAGGGATTTCGGACCGTACGGTAACATTCAAACTAATCAATAATGCAAAGTTACCAAAAGCTTGAAAGTCCCAGAAGTTTATTGGCCAATGTTTTGACGTGGACATATTATCGCTATTTTGATTGGATAATAAGCATAAAATTCTGAAAAATGCTCAAAAATGTCATTAAAAGTGGAATATCCTCACTACCATTGTAATAATGTTTAGGCTTCCGGCCTAAAAGTTGTAGCAAAAAATTCCGCGTATAATTTGGGGTCAATAAAACACTCAGCTAAAAATGTGTCTTATGATCAAATTTGGTCAAATAATTGCCTGGAGATATCAAGTGGAATCCAGAAAAAGTTACGAAATAACGTATCATTTTTCTAGCGCATGTTTACTGCAAGTATTATATTTAGTGATTTCTGATAGTTTTGTTTTCACAATATGACTTTAGACAAAAAAAACTCTTCAGAATTCGATATGTTTATATTTGGTTCACCTTGAAATACGGAAGACCTTATATTCACGATAACCTGTGATACTGTTACTATTTCAAAAAAATTGGGCTCCAGAGGGAATCGAACCAGTACGTCATTTCGTCTCATGCGAACGTCTATCATCTGAACTACAAAGCCACACCTCTAGTCCAAATGTCACGAAAATATTATTTTTGTGTCATCTGAGAGGTTAAAAAGGCTATTAATACAATAATTGTTTCTTAGAATAACTATTAGGCATGATACAAGTGAGATATAAGTATTTTCTATATTTAGTTATTTCTATAATTATTTATTTCTATATATAATTATTTTCCTGCTTTTAGAGCACCAACAGACAGTATCCTATATCCAAGCATGCGTGACGTTTTGTGCAGGTGCCTAGAATAACGGCCGCTCGCACTTTTGCTCACGATCGCCCTCTTGAACCGTAAAATCGTCACGTATGGAAATTGCCAGTTTCCTTAAGGGTATGAGCAGGGTTTGCCGATAATGAAGAACGGAAGTGGACAGAGGCCTTCATTTTAAATTATTATACTAGGAATTCGAGTGTATATCACAATCTGCCACGTGTGTGGCTGTCAGATAGTGTTAGAAAGAAAGTACTTCAGCCAATTTGATTTCTTATCCATTACGGGTGTCAAAACAATATACGAACGTGAAAAACTTAGACTAAATATGCAACGATTATATAGAATGATATGAACTGCTTCAACATTCATTGATATTTTAATTTTTTATATTATTTACTAACTATATTAAATATGTATATTATAATATTACGTTATTACATGATTAAAATAGCTTTTATTTTTGCCATATAATTTTGCATATAAGGATCTGCGGAATATTGAAAGTGGAGAAGAAACGCACGAAGAAGCAATTACTTGAAATAGTGTTTCACCATAATTAGTAGGTTATTTTAGGTAACAAAATAGCCGTGATTCCAATGCAATTTTTCCAGTCAAAAAATATGCCTAGAGAGCCAAAAATAGCCATCGGAAAACGGATTAGAAGGGTAGCTTGGAACGATTTCAGTAATAAAAAAATGTCTTACTCATGTAAAGTAAAGTTACGCACTCTAATCTTGGACTTTTTCACGTAGTCTTTGAGGTTATTGATACTGTGGCACGGCTATCAATAGTCAAACCCCCCTCCCCCTTCGGGTTGCACCTAAGAGGTTAACGCGACTTAGCTAGTCTTATAGTTCAACTATAAGGCTATAAGACCTAAAAATTCGACTCGAAATTGCTAAGTCTCGTTAACCGCTTAGGTGCAACCTGAATTGGGTGGGGTTGGCTTTTGATAGGCGGGTGTGAAGAAGGTTGGAAAAATCGTCCATAATTTCATAATTTTGCGGTTAACTCCCCATCTGATTAACTTATTTTAACAATATGTTAATCATAATATCGGCTTCCCTCGTGCTTGGAGTACAATATTTTAAGACTGATTTCGATTGGTCTGTTGGTTATGTAGAACCTACGCCTTTTTAACTGTGGTTCCCCATATGGTATGGGGTGTACTAAGAATCAATAATTTAATAATAGCTATATTAGTAAGAATAATAAATTAAGATTTGTAATTATTTTTGTAACTTATTTTCCAACCCGAATATTATGACAGTGATTGATTTTTAAGGCCTTAGACGTGGTTAAATGTTTGACTGACCCCTACTGACCCCTCTAAATTGGATGTGGAATTTTTTGGAACTATTTGTAGACCGGAAGTGCCGCCGGAAGTGACAGCTGACAACCGGAAGTTGACTATTTTGAATCGCAAATCACACCAAACTATTGCCCGAGACGACCTCTAGTGTAAAACTATCTTTATAAAATGTAAGTGCCCACACGTACTTAGGAAGTGACACTTTAAAAATGTTAGTTTTTTACAAATTAAGACAGTTGTGTCTTAGATTGGAAAAGGTTAAGAAACATTTCCGCCTAGAATTTGATTGCGCATATTCTAGGATTCCTAGTGACCAGAAATTTTGACCCGAAATGAACCTAAAAATTAAAAATTCGAAATTTTCCGTTGAATAATGGATCGAATATTTAGCCGTATCACAGTTAAACGCATAAACAAAATAGGCGTTCTACGGCCAGGTATTCTCCCGTAAACTGGATGTTATCGATTATCAATTATTTCAGGAGATTTGTGTTTTCGTTGCTCAAGCCTTCTATAGACTATTCTAGTATTTGATCTACGTACATTGTTGTTGAATTTAAAATAAGAAGGGGATCGATCTCAATATTTAAATCATATTGTGATTGAAGGTGATACAGACCAGTCTATTGTATAACTGACCATTAGGAATACAGGAAAATATGAATACAAAAGGCAGACGCGTAGAGAGAAGGGTAGATATGTATTTTGGGTTTAAAACTTGAATTCGAGGTATTATTGTTGATGTTAAAAATTCCGAATATTTCCATTACGTTTAAAAGAAGATCCAAATAATGCATAGTCCACTTCTCAATTACATCATCTTTGCAACCATAATCGGAACGGAAATCGCACCGAAAGTGGATACAATTGTGTAATGTTCACCAAAATGGTCAAAATTCACCAGTAATGATTAAAAACTACTGTAAAGGCAATCTGCCTTACTATGCAGGCACTCTGTACTTCACAAGCGGTTTTATTTTGAATGAAATGTATTGCAAACTATATGGTTTCAACGCATATTCATCCTTGGCCTTTTCGAAAACAAATAATATATTCGAATTTTGGAGATTAAATTAATTGGATTATTCTCACTGGTCAAGAAGAACCAAAACGGTGCCTGAGAGACACTTAATGAAAAGGGTGCCTGATAGATAGGTAGGAAAAATTTCGTATCCAAATAGGATTCGAACCAGAGATAAATCATGAAATTAGTTCAAATTTAGATTTTGACAAGCTTTTTGACAAGCTTTTCAGAAATAATTTGATGCCCTAGAGCGATAGAAACGGTAATGAAATGAATTAAATGTTAACTCCTGTCCATCGTTTTTGGAACATAACACCGGCTTTGAGCTTTCCATGCTCAGGACTCATCGCTAATAATGTTTCATTTCAAGAACTATTTATTTGTAGTTTTACTATGTTATTTGGTCTATAAATGTCATCTCAATAAGAAAAGTGATTGAGGTCTAGAAAAGGAAATACGGAAACCCAATTATTCCGAAAATGTTCGTAAACGCAAAAATCAATTTTCTGATAGAACGCACGGGCCTAGCCGCTTGAAATCTTCACCGTCCGATTAGAAATTGCTCGTATTTTAAATTTATCGGCCCAATAAAATAAACGAATTACAAATTGGACGGATCAAAGAGCATTCGTTTGTGTTTAAAAAGATTCGAATATGCCGTTTAAGAAAGTGTAATAAATAGTATATTTAATTCTATCGATACAGTACCGTCATGAAATTTTAACACGTCTATGGGACTTTTTATACTTTTTACGAACCCCATAGCTCTAAGATTAGTAATAAAATTGGGTGTTTATAGATTGTTGTGTTAGCTTTGTATAGATACTGTCTCTACAACTATAAAATATATAAAACTGAAGAGGAAGTTTCAGTTATCACTCATAGAAATATCTCTATAGACATCGGTTTCATGGTGTAGCGGTTGCATATCAGCACTAGTAATCTGAAGCCCCGGGTTCGATTCCCGTTGGAACCGATTTTCAAAGTTGTTCATTAAGATATTCGGACATTCGGCCGTACCGTTAACAGTTGTGTTGACTCTGATAACTGGACTATGGATTTTATTACAAATCTGAAATTTTGAACCGTGCAGCGGAAAAACTTCGTGCTCATTTACCAATCACCCAGATCTATCTTGCTTTTGACGAACCGTTTTCAGAGTTTTCTAATTGATAGTACAAGAGAGAAGTGGCAATATTCGGATGAAGTAGAAATATCGAGGATTCGAGAAGAAAAAATGACGAATTTCAGAGTTTAAAGAAAAAATGGAGGAAATCGCTCAAATTGCGTTTCGAAAACTTGCCAGAGAAGTTAAAATGTCGGTGGTGCTTGGTATCAAGTCACATGACGAAGCTTGGTTTCAAGTCATGTGTGGTGAAAAACGGGCAAATTTTGAACAACTCTGCACGAGAAAAACGTTTCGAAATATGTACGAAGATTTTGCATTTTTAGAAAAAGAAAGGCTGGTATGCCACAATTTTGGGTGACGAAAAACACTTCGTAATAAAATGTGAACCAAATCCCAGGACCACCAGACAATTAAAGAGCTTAAGGTTGACAAAGGTGAAGACAGTGACAAATTTAAAGGTATTACGAAGACTCCACGGTGTACTTGGAGTACTCTCGTCTATTAGCTCGAAAATGTTCTTGCTAATGGAGACTTATCCAAATGGACGTTGGTGCATAATGCAAATTGCATTGGAGTGCACCTACCACAACAATTTGGACGATTTCGATAGAGCGATTCGAAAGTTATGGAAGAATTTTAAGACCGATATAGTGAAACGAACTTGAAATATTTCAGGGTCCGGTTCACGTAGGTTATAGTAAAAAATGGCAGCCACTTTGAATGAAAAAGAAGAAAACCGTCCAAGCAAACGGCCCGTCTCAGGGCCACTAAAATTTTTGACTCAAAATGTTCGAAAAAGTATATTTTTTAAGAGCTAGCTCTTTTGTCCCAAAGTGACTCCAGTCGCTACATACTTGAGTTTTACGCAGAGCGGTAAATACAGCTTAGCATGCGATCTCGCTGCTACGGAATTTCAGTGTTTTTAAACAAAAATAAAGTTTATTGGTGGAAACAAGTTAACTTAATGGGACCAATTAAATAAATTTCATTTTGTTTATATTTTGTTTAGGTTTTGTTTACATTTTGTTTGCTTATAAGTTTGATTATAGTTTACTTGTAGTACACATACCGATTGACGTCAACTGGCTAATCCGTATAATCACTTACAAGGTGTAGTACACATTTATACACTATGTGTTATAAGAAGTTAACTCTTATAATTCCGCCCAAGCAAACTTAACCCGTAAACTGCAAGAATATAACTACCCATACGCTGCAATCTGTGCCGGTCGGCATATTCTCGTGTAACTCATAATTTGAGTTCTAAATTGAAATTTGGGTGTGGTTGATTACGGGTATAAGGGCTAGTTTGAATAGACAATTGTTTGTATATTTACTAACATTCAAGCTGTCGGTATTATCTCGGTTTTATCTCGGTATTATCTCGGTATTATCTCGGTATTATCTCGGTATTATCTCGGTATTATCTCGGTATTATCTCGGTATTATATCTAATTATGGACTAATTATGGCCCACGCAAATTTGGGATTGATTTGGTGCCGAGTGTCCATATAACTATCGAACCCTTTATCAGAATAGTTTCTTTTTGTCTCATATCTCGCTGTATTCTGCCTACACATTTCGTTAATATTATATATAGCAAGATTGATAAACCCTGTACTATTAATCTGAAACAAAAATAATACTTAGTCTAGAAGATTTACCATTTCACACAAAATAATTTTTAGTTTTTCTCAAAAAGTACCATTATATAAACGTAAATTTTTAGGACAGATAAATATCAAGAGGGGAAGTATTTGTCCAGTTTTTTCCGCAATTTTCGGATTTTTCATTTTTTGCGTTCGCTTCCGTTCAAAATTCGTGGTCCAAAGTTATCCTGAAATGTGTACAAGAAAATTCGGTTTAGAAGTACCGCTCGATGTTTTCCTACCAAAAACACAGCTTTCTTAAATGCGGGTTAATATATCCCATATCATTTTTATGATCTACGATTTCGGCTGATCACATTCTCCTTTTAATTCAAAACAATAAATATTAAACTATTATAAATGTTTTTCTAATCTGAGAGCAAAATTAATGCTTGCCAAGCTAACACTAGTATTTTGCGTTTATCGGATTTTAATTCTCCGAAATTTACCCTCCAAATTAACAACAAATTTGATGTAGATACAGTTTAGGGACAAAATGTCCACCGCTCTTCTTTTCCATCTCAAGCCAAAACGGAACAATATATGCCGTTTAAATTTTGAACGCGAGAAGCTATACTATCTAGCCATTCACTCGTGTTAAAATTAAATTAATATGGCTTACCGATAAAGTATGAAACATCGGAATGTATCGGAATCAGTGTACCCAGCTTAATTATAGATATATATTATTTGTAATTATTTATTACTTGTTTGTTTGTAAAGACACCCATAATATAATGTTTATAACTTGACATTTCATTCAAATGCAATTTTCTCGATCAAAAAATATGCCTAGAAAGCCATGAATGATACCATAGATAATCTAAATTATAAAAAAATAATTCATTAATTATTTTTCGCCGAGAAGAGAAAACACTTTTGGTCTGCCAAATACGTTATATTTCGCCGATACTTAGTTTGTTTGAAAGGTATTGGAAAATACGGTATGCTACAAAAGGGCAAAGATTGATATTTTATAATATTTCATAGAAACAACCTTTCTAACAGGGCAGATGAAATATTTGGCATTCTGTGAACCCTAAAAGCGGTAATATTGCTCTAATTTCGATAGCTTTAGGATATATTCAATAAAAAATACTTATATACACGATAAGAACGTCATATTTTTTAGATACTAACAAGGATACCCAAAGAAAATGGAGACTAATTCAGTATATATTTAATAAAACCCGTTGTTTAGACGTGGGACCATTATTTTGTTTATATGCCAACACGGATACCCATAGAAAAATAATAAATTGAAAGCGAGTTCCTACCGTTAAAATTCATGGAGCTGTAATTAGTAAACCGTTGGATTTCTGCAAAAAGACTGCCGTTTTTTTTGTCTGTAACGACAACGATACAAAGGCAAATCACGTACAACATTTGGATTGAAACGGAGGTCCGACCGCTGAGGTAATGGCAAATAAATTTTGCAAATCGATTGGATTTTCACAAAAAGCGAGAAAACGCTTTTGGTCTGCCAAATTAGTTACACTGAAAATTTTTAGCAGATCTATCCATTCATTCTCGAGATATCTGCGGAATAAGAACGTTTCGGACGCGTTTTGGACGTTTTGTCCATAACGGTATCCACTGGTTAAAAAGAAAAATAATACGCCAAAATATAAGCAATAAATTGGTTGTTAAATCAGCTGATTTTAAGATTTCAGTATCAGATTCTAATTGCGCCTAAGCCCAACCCTAACCCCGAGAATTAAATCGTATCTATCTCTGTTTATTTTAGGCCAATTATGAGCGTTTAAATTCCACGAGCGTTGATATTAGGTGTACAGAATTTAGGTCTATGCGAAATACTTTAAACCCAACATTTATAAATACTTTATTAATATTTCTTAACATGTAAATAACTAAACGTAGCTTGCGAAATAATATTGAAACCAATTTTAAATTTCATCAGATTGATTCTGGACAAATTGTAGTTCAGATTGATGCGGAACATTTATAAACTTTCCTATTTTGGTTTTTCTGAAAGCTTGACATTTTGCTTCCATTTTTGTGTTTCCGGCAAAAATCTCTTTAATTTTGTCAACACCGCATTTATTTTTCGTGGTTTATACACTGATAATTGCTATATAGCGATTCCAAAATAACTTGAGTCTGTTT
>SCLF01039510.1:0-12133 GCA_004367975.1 Mesochordaeus erythrocephalus
TAACTTTTAAACAGGATGCCACTTAAATGGCACTTGGCGGTAAAGGCAGTAGCCAAAGTTGGCGGTGTGACTGTTAAAATCTCACACAGCTTAGTGTTGTCTACCACACCTGGACTTTGTTTACGCCAATACGCGTAGATGTGCCTGTAAACACATCCAATGATTAGTTCAGCCCTGGATATATTTATTCTTGTTGTCATATCTCTTTGTCCCCTCCTGGAACAATTCTTTAATTAGTGAAAATTTTGTTTAAGAGATTTTTGTGACATTCAGCAACGTGATCCAATTAGAATCCAATTAAAATTACACATCTCGAGAGTTGGGTTCTTCCGTCGCGTCATTAATAATATCCGGTAACGCAACTAGAACTTACATTATACTCTTGCGTGTTTCTCTCTCGATGCGAGTTTTAATTGGATCCCGTCCTTGGATGGATGAGTCATACAAATATTTCAAACAATACGTTTACTAATTAAAGAAGTGTGCTAATAGGGGAGAAGAGGGTGTGAATTATGCAGTGTTGTTGACTAACAATAAAGTTGTTTTCGCTGCTTACATATTTCAGTTTGCATTTCCTGATTTCTCAGTTTTTGACCAACTTTGAAAAATGTTCCGCTTTTCGACAAAATCCATCCCGTCACCCTAGGCATACATTTGTACCGTATCTAAATAGGACTGTAGTAACCATGACTTTCTATTCTGGGCCAGGTCCAACTTCGAATATGGCCAAAAAGCTGAATAATTGTCACCTTTTGATAACTTGCGGAACTAACTGTCAGTTACAAATGGCTTAATCGGACAAAGCTGGATGGCCTCTTCATTGACATTTTCGAGAGTGGTAATATTTCCGGCGCACGCGGTTCGAACTGTATGGCCCTTGTCCAAAAATTCGGAACAGCGGCTGAGTGAATGGTTAACTCTGTCAAAAAGTCGAGTATATTCGCTGATAAATATAACCGGTAAGCGTCAATTGAAAGACTTCAATTGAAAGTCCGGTGAATGTGATGGCACCTCAATGGCACCAATCAATGGAGACATTTTAAGGTCCAAACCATTTCCAAAGTCTAAATTGATCAAAGCCAAAGCCGGAAATAGAGGTACAAAGAACCTCGTTATGAGGGGGAGTACTATATTCTTTTGTATTGATCAATGCTTATCGCTCGTTAACGATGCGTGATCAACGCTTTCACGTGGGTTATCGCATTCAATCTCAGTCATTGAATGCATCGTATTTACCATCAAATACGGCGGAACTGGATCGATTAGACTTGGCTTATTATCTCGTTGATTCAAGTTCTAATCTCAAATACGTATTTCACAATCTGAGAGAGGCGGGGCTTGACGATAAACATTATCGCTTCAATGTGTTTTAAAGTTTTTGTTCAAGTTTCGGGAAAAATATAGTGATAAAAAACCAATGTAATTTAATGGGAAGTAATCATAGTTAATGAGCACACGAGTAAACTAGGGTGACTAGATGGGTTTGAAGATAATGCGGGAAAATTTTTCCAATGTCGGACATTATAGGGGAGACTTTTTAGTCTCAAAAAATGGGGTATGCAGCTGTAATAATTGCCCCAGTATATGGAGTAACTATACTTGGTTAAAAATGAGTCAATTCCTGGGATGCGGGTATACAGATAATCTCTGAGAATTCGCTGAAATATGGGGCCGCAGAGAAAGGCACGTCCCTTTTATATATCAGGCTGTGGAGCCCGATACAGACAAGATCGGAATATAATTTGTAGAGTTTTTGATTGTGCATCTTTTGAGATATGTTGAAATATTTTTTAAGGATAAAAACAAAATTAATAAAGACAGAAGATATATACCATTAAAATCACAATTTAATTCTGTGCAATAATATCTAAAAATTATGTTTCTAGCGTATCTGTAGCTGTTAATTGATTGATAAGTAAATAATGTTTTTATGCTTATTCCCCAGGAGTTCGGAATACAAATTGGCCATACGAAATGTATCTGTGATTTTAGACACAGTTGAGTTTTTTTTCAAGGGGGGTGACTTAGCTCATTCTCTAACTCGGTTTTAGATCTTCGGATAACAATATTTTTTTATACGATCAATACAAATTGTTATTGGTTCGAGTTGACTAATGCAGATTTAGAAAGGAACTCTACATCTAGGAACGTGACAAAAATGTTTCTACAGTTCGAATGAAATGACAGTTTTATGAAGGATTAATTATTTCCTACAAAAGATCAAAAATATCGAAAGAGTATATTGAGATCTGCTCAGAAATTCTCTAATATCAAGCTTGTCCATCGAAGACTACATTTTTACTTCTGTTTTGCGTGGAATGTATCTACTCTAAACGATACATAATCTGATTATAGATAGTGCTATTCTCGATTATATACCGAGATTTTGGAAATGATACCAAATAATATTTTTTGTACTGAATAAAAATGTTTATGTAGATTTCCTGACGTGGGGATCTCGTTGCCTATGTTTTTGGATTGAGCAGTGTACAAGTTAGTGGTGAAGTAAGTATACCTAGTAGTCTACCTATGCAGGGTGGGTCTGTAATAGTTATAATTTTCTCTACAAAATGTTTACAAGAGGTGTATATTGTGGATGCTGTCATGTTTCTGAGGATGTCAAGGATATTTTAAATTTATTATCAGAGTCTGGATCTTTTAGGTTTTAATTTGATGTTCATTCTTTAGCAGTTGTAATGTTGTACTTTGCATATTAGGTCCGTTATTAGAGTGCAACTGAGCATATTATTCTATTGTCTGCTTTAATATTCTAGAAATCTATAGGAATCTGATTTATGTTTTTTTGTAATGATTTAACTCGGCATGTTTAATTTTCTCCATGCAATCAGGTGCTTCTATTGTTTTAGAATAGGTCTAAATGGAAACCTTCCTGAAACGAGTTCATGCGGAATTATATAGTAATGATAATAACAGTCTAGTACCTATTTAATAAGTTGAATTGTTATATGTGAAAATTTGATAACTAAAGACGCAACAGTTATATTACATCTTGTGTCTATGCTTTTGGGGTTAGCTTCTTCGTCTATTTGTTTCAATTACGAGCAACTGCGGCAGGTTATTTGGTTGAACTTATGTTCCCTTGCTTGGCGATATTACACAATTAAATATTCTTGGAAAAATATTATCGTCATTACTTCTATTCTACATTCCGCTTGCAATAAATACGTTGCACATTACTGTAAAATTTCCACATGTGTTTCTAGTAGTTGCTGAGATAACATTTATTTGTATTATAGTTTAAATTGTATGTACCATTCGACGTAATGCGCTACTTTTTCTGCCTTAGAAAGCTTCACTTAGTAGTAAAAAGAATAAGGCCACTATTAAAATCTAACTAAACGTATAAAAACTGCTCGGCCTGACTGAAATTGGTTTGAGATTTATTCGCGATACACGAGTACATTTTTGACATTTTTAATCCATTATGTTTTTGGATGAGTTGGTGACCGCTAATATATGTTATATTATCTAGATGTTCAATCCAATAGAGGATGCGAGGTTAATAATTTCTAATAAACTTGCACAAATTCGAGAAAAATCTAAAAAGACGGAGAAAACTTAAATTAGATAGTATGGAAGAAGATTTCAGATTTTTAAAATCTGGTAATAAAAAACGAATAATGTTTATGCCAATTATCAGCACTACGGGTAATGTAAGGCACAAACCGGCCATTGCCAGTAAACAACTCGATCTTAATCAAATTGACTAAATTGAAAAAGCTACGATTGAAGATTATTGGCGTTAATATTATTTGGTTGATTATGTTTAATTATGTACATTTATGTTCGTTAATTAATAAATTATTAATAAACATGGTGGTTAAAGTGGATTTGGATGTATAGTTTTTTCTAGCTGACCGAGAAGAAAGCCGCATGGATTAAGCAATACCTCTAATTGCCTCTTTAGGTCCTCTCGAATCTCACCGGAAGCTAATTTTTGCTAGCCTTGATAAATGGTGCATTATACGGACCATAGTCTCATACAATTTTAATCATATAATAGGTCGGAATATAGCAGTTATATTTAGCAGTTATATTTTCATTTCCCTTTACTTCATTTGACTTCACTTAATAACAGTGTAATAACTTCGAAATTGCGTTCGAGTTAGTCGTAAATTGCGAATGGACCTGCTTAGTAACATTAACACTGTATCAACTTGAATTAATGTTTACATAAGATCGTAACCTATGTTTTACTTCATCTACTTTTAATAATGAGTGCCAGGTGGCAATTTAAAAAATCGATTTGCAAAAATAAATAGTAGAAAATGTATACATAATAAATTTGTGTCCAAATACAGTAGAGTGGAGCATAAATACGAAATCGACTATAGTCAATAAAGACGGTAGTCTTAAACCGAGAACAAAATAATTGTAACTAAAATATTATAATTGATGATACATTTATTCAAAAACTAATTTATGTAGGACAGGAATTGGCTCGTCATTGTAAGTATATATTGGTTTCATATACTTTTCACAATGGTACTCAACTAATTATGGCATCAAATTTGACATCATTTTTCACTTTTTCTTATCTGTGATCGATTCCGACGTGGGCTCCAAGTTTAGCCTAGTGTATTGACACGAAGGTAATATAAATATTTGAAATCTTATCTACTCCGGACAAGCAAAGGTCGCCGGTTAAAATCCAACACCGAGCTCCCAAAAGTTTTTGCATATGAGTGTAGCAGTTGAATTGAAGTATAATCGCGTATCAAAATGGAGTCCTCGACGTAATATGAGTCTACCAGTCAGATTGCCTATCTAGATGAACTACGGGGGCGAAGGAGGACAGCAAGTATGCCAACAGTAGCGGGCCTCCAATGAACTAAGGGGCTGGGGAGGGACAGCTATTGATTCTTGATACTACCACAGAAAGACTGGCTGACCGGATAAAGACCTCCTGCAACACAAACATTGACGCGAAGGTAATACATATATATATGTGAAATCTTATATAGCTCGGATGCTAGGTTGGCTCAGTTGTAAAGGTATTGATTCGGAAACCAAAGGTCGCTGGTTCAAATATCGAACCGAGCGCCCAAAAGTTTTTACATGAATGTAGCAGTTAAATTGAAATGCAAACTTGAAAGTTGAAAGTCCATTCTTTTAAGAGCCTTTGTTATGTCAACGTTGTTGCCTATTATGTCATTGTCGACATTTTTGATATAAAACCATCCATATAATGAGGTAATATATTGGCGTATGGTGGTGATTTCCTTTTTTGTAAAGGAAATTACCCTACACCAAAGTATATGCATAATGTAGAGAGTCAATTAAATTTAATAGGGTCTATATGTCATCCCCTGAATATATTAAATAGTGAAAATTTTCCATATATACTTTAAACGGTGGATTGATAATAATGAACCTGTACGCACGAGTTCGAATCTGCGCGGTTTGTGAAAATTTTTTGATGGTTTTGGGGGACTTACGGGAACTACTAGTGTAAACGTCTTTCAACGCTTTCAGAAGAGAATAAACTCCATTATATCCTAATTCATAGAGAAAGCTTCTATTTTTTTTATATTTTATGCATTTTTGCAACGACTATCTTTAAAAAGAATTTCGAGTCCTTTTTTAAAACAAATTGGTAATAAAATACCATATAAAAAATGGTGGGCTGATACCCGCGTAACTACTAAATTTCTAAAACTTGTGCCTCTTCACGAGACTTGAACTCGCAACCTCCCCATTTCGCGTCGGGCGCGCTAACCAATTGCGCCAGGAGAAGCACTCTCACTTACACAAACAAGTAATATATACAATCAATCAAGCGGGTACAATTTACAAATATTCCTTTTACTATTCCTGTTCATATCAGGGCTTCCTATAATTGCCTTTAAATATGAGAACCATTTGTTTACCCCTGCATAAGTGTTGATTACATTTTGCCTGTAAAACGATGTTCACGAGAAAACAGTGCTCGTAAAAAGTGACAAGGGAGTTGGCAGTTGAGAATATTCAGACTGAATAGATAGCATCTGTTTTTTCGACGTAATTATATTACGTCGACCAGTTTTTCGCATTTTGCTTGAAACTGAGCAGGGATTGGACAAAATGCCCTTAGGTTGTATGTAGAATATTATACGACAATTCTTAGACCAGAAGTACCACCGGAAGTGCTACAAAAACAAAGGAAATTTATTTTTAGCGTTGTCTTAGAAACATGCTGTAATTTTACACTCGCGCGCCCACAAAGGAGTACTGCTTGAGCGCCCAGCTGCCACACGCATGACAACCCGAGTGAGCCGCTTATATGGAAGGGTTTACAGAACTTTTAGTACAGCTGGACTAATTAGGACCCTGGGAATCCAACAGAAGTATCGAAAACATACGGAAATTATTTGTTCTTAAGCTATGGATCCCTAAGGTCACAGTGTCCAAAGTGAACAAATATAATTTTACAACCTAAACACAATATTTCTAGATTTAATTTTATTTCTGTCTTATTTCTGTTATTACCTGTTTTATTAACATTCTCCAAAGTAAACAAATTGTATTTGACCGGAGAATCTAGGAATCGGCACTGTTATTATTCATAGTTTAATAGTAAATTAAATGAATAAGATCGTAATAATTATATAAATGTAATAAATAGTAAATTATGGAAGTGACCAGAAGATGCGCCAAAATTTTTTGACACAGGGTTAGGGGGGGGTGAATCGGGCCCAGAATACGATCTAGTGCTTGAAAGTCGCCAAAATGTCAGATCGTATGCTGGGCCCGATTTACTCCCCCCCTTGATCCCGATTAAAAAAAATTCGGTGCATCTTCTGGTCACTTCCATTATTCGCTATTTATTATATTTATAAAATTATTACGATTTTATTCATTTACTATTAAACTATGAATAATAACAGTGCCGATTTCTAGATTCTCCGCTCAAAATCAATTTGTTTACCTTTGACAATGTGAATAAAACAGTTAATAACAGAAATATGAAAAAAAAATAAAAGAAAATCTAGAAATGGAGACGCACATTTTGTTTAGGACGCTAAAATTAAATTTGTTGCTTTGGACAGGGTGACTTTAGAGATCCATAGCTTAAGAACAAATAATCTCAGTATGTTTTCGATCCTTTTATTGGATTTCCAGGATTCTAATTAGTCCAGCTGTACTAAAAGTTCTGTAAAATCTTTCATATAAGGGACTCACTCGGGTTGTCCTGCGTGTGACAGCTTGCCGCGTGAGCAGTAGTCCTTTGTCGCCGCGTGACTGGGATTTGAATTTTAAATTTTGGTCGGATTTAATAACCCTAGGTACATCGAAATTGATAAGAGTTAGTCGAAATGTGCCCGGTTGCCTCAGTCGGTAGAGTGTTGCCCTCGGAAGGCAAAGGTTGCTGGTTCGAGTCCGAGTTCGATCACAAAATGGTTTTATCTATGAGTGTAGTAGTTGACTTGCAATACAGACGCGTATCAGTACACAAAGCATTTTCGACTATTTTTTGCAAGTGGGCATAAACGCACAAAGGTAAAGTACCATAAACGCTAAAAAATGAAGTAAATCCAGATCTCAAAAATCATCAAAAAAATAAACTGGCGATCAAAAATACCGAAAAAGTCTGTGAAATTGAAGCAATACATATAATTTATAAGCTTTTTTTATTAAAGCCTTCTCGTTGCATTTCTGCAGCGTTGCAATTTCAAGGGGGTCAATCATCTTAAAATTAGCGGTTGGGTGCGGAGTCGTATATGCGCGCGTTGTAAATTAAAAACGAAACCACGAAATATGTGTTTATGATGAAAAGGCAAAGTGAAGAGGAAAATATAAATTTGAGAAAGTGGGATCGTGGGATTTGAACGTTTGAATTTAGTTAGGCCGGAGCTGGTGAGAAATATTTTAAAGCCTTTTTGAGGTTGCGAGATTTTTGTGACACCTGTCGCAACGGGCGAGTTTTGGGCTTATTTTTTTAAATGAATTTAATTTGCTCGAATTGTTCGGGTGGCTTAGAAATGCATTTTATTAACGCCTATGACGCCAACGTAACGTGTTATACGTATGTAAAAGGCTGGGACTAACCGCTCAGTTACCCAATTATTTGCTCTAAATCAATATTTTCATACATTAGCATACTGAAACTGTTACGTATTTCACTTAACCCTCTTGGCAAAAACTGGGAAAATGTGGTCTTTCGGCCACAAAAGGGCTACAGTTTACGGCGCGGAGAAGTGGTTTGAGAACGAAAGAAATCTTTAGTTCTTTCGAGTTCGTGTTCGAATCTTGATTTGTCATCTGAATTTTTATTAAATATGTGAACAAAAACCGTGGTGATCTAAATTGCGTAGAAAAGAATATTTCTGTCGGATGACTAATCAATATACCGATAGTCTGGCGAACTCAATGTGTCATGGACTTGAGATCTAAAGGTAACGTGTACGCGTTGGATTAGGCGCGGTTTATTTTTAAAAATGTTTAACACTACAATTCGGATATCCATTGAGTGGACAAATTTGCCGAAGCGTTTTCGCTCATTTTTTTACAAGGGCGTTAAATTGCTACGAATATATGTAAAAACTTATCGGGAGCCCGATGTTGGATTTGAACCAGAGACCTTTGGTTTTCATGGCAACGCCTTACTCCCAGTCCCCCTAAGATTATACATATATATTACCTTTGTGTCACCCTTTGTCTTACTGGAGGTTTTCTTCTGTCTGCCAGCGCCTTCTGTGGTAGTATCTTGAAACAACTGCCTATATTGGAGACTAGCTATTGCTTCGTAATGGCTGTCCTCTCTATCCCCCTTAGTTCATTCCTTACTTCACTTCATATGCAATCTCATTCGATATTATATTCCTTATACAACTGTTTGTGAAATACTACTCGCTGGCCGACTTACTCTTCGCCGAGGACTCCACATTTGATACTATTACGATTTCACTTAAATTATTACGAATACGTGTACAACCTTTTTGGGGGCCTGATGATGGATTTTAACCAGCGACCTTTTGTCTTCATTGAAGATCTCTCCGAAGAAGCGAAGCTGCTGCGAATTTGATATGAAGTTGAAGTGGAAATGAGAGAAGAAAATGATTCGGTTGAGGAGATGGAGCTAGAATATAAACGGAGAGTGAAAAAGTAAACAGGCTAAGTTCACAACTATAAATAGACTAAAGTCATACTTTGAATCTGCAAAGAAGCGGATGCCAAAACACTGTATTCGAAATACCGTATTAAGCGATGCGCAAAAGCATTATATAACAAATTTGGTTTGTTTATATTTTTATTTTAATGCTTTAAAATTCGAAACAATGTTTGTTAAAATAATTTGAAATATTTTTTGTTAAAATAATTCGAAATATTTTTTGTTAAAATAATTCGAAATATTTTTTGTTAATATAAATCGAAATATTTTTTGTTAAAATAATTGGAAAGATTTTGTGTTAAAATAATTCGAAATATCTGTTGTTAAAATAATTCCATTACATAATATTTTCTGTTAAAAGAAATTTGGAATATTTTTTGTTAAAACAATTTCCTGTAGAGAAATTTCCATAAAAAATTCTAAATTAAATCCTTCGGTGATAAATACGATTCGCATTTAGTCTAGTTACCTGATTGTTCGTTCCTCTACGCTTTCTAAATCCGTTAAAGTCTCTTTTCCTCATTTTAATTAATTTAGTATAATTGAGACACTTTTAAAATGTTATTTACAAAAGTCTTCTTTGAAGAACACAAATCATATTATCTCGGTAGGTGATCATCGTATTTGATTTGAGCAGTTTTTAAAAAGCTGGACATGTTAACTCCTGTGCACCCTTTTTGGAACATAACCCTTATGAGCATATTTTGAGAAATTTAGCAAAATAATAATATTATTAATATATTACTATTTATATATTATTATGTATTGTTTTCTCTGTTATTGCGTATATAAATGTTATCGCAATAAGACAACAGAGTTAAGTCTAGAAAGACAAAACAATTAACCTGAAAAAGTTTATAAACGGTAAAATCAATTTTGTGAGAAAACGCATCGCGTTAACTGGCTTAAATTTCCACTGTCAGATTAGAAATAACATGGTCAATTTTCGGCATAATTTTGGGATTTTGTATTTTTAGGTTCCCTTCTGGTTGTAATTTTGGGCCATAAGTGCTCTCAAAATCTGCGCCACAGAATTTTATCCGAAAATACTGGTGAACGTACTGATATCTCTAAGGCACCCTTTTATTTAAATATGTCTCTAGCACTATTTTGGTCGTTTTTGTCCACGCAGATTAATCCAATTATTTCAATCTCCAGAATTCTAATATTTGTTTTAATTTCAAAATTTTTATGGGTGAATATGCGTTAAAATAACACCGTTTTCATTCGATCTACAGTAGCTTGTATTCATTACCATTGAATTTTCCACAATCTTGTTTACTTTCGATGCGGTTCCGGCTCCGATAACGGTTGCAAAGGTGATTTAGTTCAGAAGTGGATAGGACCAAAGCATTATCTGGATCTTCTTTTAAACGTTGGAGAAATATACGGTATTTCTAACGTCAGTAATATCAGCTCGAATTATAATTAGAAATCGTAAATGCACGCCTACGCGTGCCCCTTGATATTATTTCTGTATGCGTGTTCGCTAATAGCATGGTCTGTTTCACTTGCATTCACAATACGGTTTAAGCCTAAGACCGGGGTAGGGAAGGTCACCTCTCAATTGAAAAGGATTATCCCTTGAATATTGTTTCAAATCTGGGGTGTGCAACTCTGTTTTGAGAAATATTATCCGAGTAGAGGGAGGATAATCTATCAATAACCTTAACATTTTTAAGGTTAATTTTGTTTTGCCACATAATGCGGGACATCTGGTCACCCCAGTTTCAATGATTTTAGCTAACTTTCTTGCCGAAAGTAATAGTGACATACTAGTGAAGAAAACAAGTTTTATTAATATGCATGCGTCTATGACACCATTGTTTTTACACAAACCTTTACACAAAATACGTTTTTTAGTTTTATGTCATATATCGTCTTATATTATCTCGAAACTATCGGGAAGTTGAAAATGTGCATTTATTAAAAAATTCACCGATAAAACACGTTTGGTCAAGGGGTTAACGGTTAAGGGTTAAAAAGTAGGTGGCTTATTAACTACCGGATTCGCCAAACAATTGATAATAATTATTTGTAGTTTAGCGTTGTATAATATAAGCCGAATTGTTATGTGCCCAATGAACCAATTGGAAGGGATTAACGAAATTAGGAAGCGGAAAAAGTTAATGGGCCAAGTTTGCCAAAGTCTAGTTGAGTAATGATAAGATAATTATAACACTACGATTAACAGGAAGTAAATTAATGCGGGAAGTGAACAAACTAGATCAGGAAATACTTAGCCATTAAGAAACCCTTCGTCAAACGTGTTTTACATTTGGGAAAATTAGACTAATGGTCACTAAGGGTCTGGGGCAACCATAAAAATAAAAAAGACTAACAAACAAGGTCATTTAAACAGTAATTAAACCCAAAAATATGAAACCCAGTAGGTGGAGTCCTATATGGACTCCAAACTCCCCAACCTACAAATTTTATTACTGTTTAAATTACCTTGCTTTTTCATATTTTTTTATTTCTGTAAAATTCGATAATGCTCTTATCGTTAAAAAGTCCCGATATTTATTATCCAGTATTCATGATGTAGTTGTATTACTACTGATATCAAGGGGAATGTGTAAAAGATAATAAAAGAAGAACTGGTAAAAGTACGACGCCTAATTGGTCCTTGGTTCTCGTTTGTGTCATGGTTATACATTGCATACGATTGCTTGTGTTTCCGTGGTGCAATCGGCTAGCGTGTCCTACTTGATATGGGAGGTTGCGAGTTCGAGTCTCGTGGGAGACACAAGTTTTAGGGATTTAGTGATTAGGCGGCGTACCAAATGGAGTCCTCGGCTGGGCGAGATCAGCCACGAAGACATTTAATACTGATCAATACCGAATTAACAACTCGGACGAAGTCGGCCAGCAAGTAGTACGAGTAGTAGTATAAGGAATATAATGGATCTAGGAGGATTGTCTACGAAAAATGAAGATGAAAAAAAAGAAGTAAATATAGGCCGTCCTTAAAGATACTACTACGGAAGGCGCTGGCAGACAGTAGAAAACCCCCGGTAA
>SCLF01039621.1:0-12132 GCA_004367975.1 Mesochordaeus erythrocephalus
TCTCAGGCAACAATTTGGTGTGATTCGCGATCCAAAATAATCAACTTACGGTTTTCAGCTGTCACTTCCGGCCGTACTTCAGGTCTAAAAATAGTTCCAAAAAATCCCACGTCCAATTCAGGGTGGGGTCAGGGGGTGAATCAAACATTCAACCACGTATAAGGCCTTAAAAAAGTTAAAAACATGGTAAATGCCACTTTGTACATCGGATTTTTAGTTGTTTTACCTAAAGGTGATTATACGGAATTTATGTCCATGCGAAATACCTAAAACCCAATATTTATTATTCTTTTTCAATTTCATCGGATTGATTCGGAACATTTATGAACTTACCAATTTTGGTATTTCTGAAAGCAGCTTGACAAATGTTTGCATCCATATCTCTCAGGCACTTTTTTGATTATTGAGAATCGCGAATCACACAAAATTGTTGCCCGAGACGTCCTCTAGTGGAAAACTATCTTTAACAAATTTAAGAATATTACTGTTATACGCGTAATTTCATTCAAATAATATTTTCTCCGCTAAATATAGGTCTACGAAACCCGCCACTATTTCATCAGGAATGTTTTGCCGCAACTTTTTATTCTGGAGAATTCTAGTCACGATTTTAACAATAAACTTGTACCCGCAAAAAAATTTTCAGTGAAAGATGTGCGCTCTTTTTTATCGGAAAATACCTACCACTTTTTCATCAGGAATGTTTTGTCCGCCAGTTTTTGTTTTCGGAAAATGCCCATTACGCATTAGTCTGGAAAATCCCGGCTACGTTTTTTTCGGAAACTGCGTTTAGTTCTGGATAGGTTGATACAAATATATTGAATCTTGTATTTGCCATATTCAATATATTCAGATATATATACACCTCTGCCTTTTTTGAATATTTTTTTTGCACCTTTTTAGATTTTTGCAGTACGACCTTTTTCTTGCGTGTTTTAGGAATTTGAAATATTATGTCTTTTTTTTTGCTTTCTACGTACTTGAAAATGAAATGACCGAACATTTTCCAAACATTGTTTGGTTTCTTTGGATTCTTCTAGATTTTAGCCGAAAGTGTTTTTTTTATTTCTACATATCACATTTTACTTACATTTGAATCAAATTAATTCGAATTACAAGTTATCATTATGGGACTGACATTAATGCAAAAGAAAGAAATTATTTGTATGCACGAAGAAAGTTTTCCCGAGCTAAATTGCCCAGAAGCTCAGCATACCGCAGGTATGCCCTAACGGGTTTAGGGAAATGGATTTATAAACGCTCGGCTTATAAATTGCACATTATAAATCTGCCTTTTATTAGTTATAATTCAATACACTAATAAGCCGCTAGATCGTAGAATATACTCTTCAAATAAAATAAACTGAAAAAATATTTTGGTGCATATTTTCAGTTTTCATCCGATACGCTTTTTGTTTGCACTTTTGCTTTTTTAGCATATTTGAGATTTTTGAGATTTTTTTAAGAGTTGAAAGGGGCAACATAAGGCATAGGGGCATATATATATATTTATACATGGAAATATGTATTTTTTTCTAATGTAGAGAAACACTTGACCTTATGGGGTATACTTACTACGGTATTATATCTACTTATGGGCTTATTTGCAGTATCCTCCTAAGCAATTTAATATTATTTCACATAACTATCGACCCCTCTACCGGAACTTGCATTTTTTTTATCTCATATTGATCCGCTTATGTCGCTCTTCCTCTGTACCAACCGTGTGCGTATTCCACCCACGCAAATTTGGGATTTATTTGGTGCCCTGTATATCGACAAGGGAAGTATTTTTCCAGCTTATTTCCGGGAATTTTCGGAAACAAAATGGCAGGCAATTTATAGGGAAAAAAGTGGCGGGCAGTTTTATCCGGGTATTTTATCCCAACAAAAAAGTGACGCGCATTCATCCCGACCAAAAAGTGACGCGCATTCATCCTGACAACAAAGTGACCAACACTTGTTTTTTCAGGAACTTTTTGCCCGCCACATTTTTTCCAGGGAAAAGCAAACTTTACCCCTTACCTATTTATACGCACATTTAAATCCAAGATATCATCACCCATGTGAAAAAAAAACAATTATGGTACCTGATGGTACCTTCGTTCAAACACTTGGGGGGTAATTAACGAATTAGACAGACGGAAATTCCTTATACGGCTAGACACTTTTTACGACATGAGTGCTTGTGCCCACAGCTTTCTTACATATTACGGCAGTTTGCATTTTCAACAGCCTGTAGTCATTACTAGTAAGTGCCCAATTTGATTGAAGGTGCTTTACATTGTAGGTAATTATAGATGTATCATCTTAACAACTAACGGGATCCCTATGGACATGGTGACTTGTATAATGTGTTTTCACTTGAATAGTGCGCAATCGACTAAGTTTAGTGACTTGACGGTAAATGAATTTCGTCGAAATTACTCTATAATTACCAATTAAAAGAACGAAATTATGGTCAGAAGTGGTAAAATTCACCCAGCGTTTACTCGGAATTGAAGAAATAGAAACAGCACGGATCGGTGGTAGACCGAAAAATATTCGTAACAAACAAAGGACATAGAACACGAATATCGGGGCGCGCGGTTCCGGGGCACGCGGTTCCCCTAGAAGGAAAACAAAAACATTCAGTACCAAATTTAGATATCAATAAGAACCCATTGTAGGTCAATAAGAACTGTTTATTAGGAACCCAGGGAACCACCGGTCATCAATAAATTAACACGGGAAAATATAAAAATTTGGAGTTAGAGAAATATTTTAAGCTGCAGGAAAAAACTTATTTACATTAGAAATTGAGAAGCACAAACAATTTCGGGACATACACATGTCTAAGGAGGAAAGTATATTCGAAAAACTAAGAATATAGAATCCAAAACATATAGAAATTGTTATAGATTATATAGAAAGAGATTATGGAGGAGGTAATCTTGGGAAACAAAATAACAAAGGAGGGAACAGGGAAAATAAAAAAAGTTATAGAAAATTATGCAGAACACTGAGACCCCAAATGTGGGATCTAATCCAAAAAATATTAATGTCGGACTAATGGAAAGAATGCGCAGTGCTTGGAAGCAAATAGGGATTACCGTCTAGTCATTTATTATTGACCGGTTAAAGAGATAATCCAAACGGATCATTATATACTACATATAATTAATGATCTAATAGTAAATTGAAAATTCTAGGATTTTTAGCTGCATTTATTTAACGGCTAGTTTTCATCAAATTCCAATTGATGAAAACGCAGCGAAAGTGCTAATATGCGGAAACAAGCAAGGCTAATTTTGGTTTATAAGGATGCCTTTGGCCACAAAAAACGCAGACGGTCACTTCAACGGGTGCATGGATCTGGCTTTCGTGGGAATTCCCCTATAGACCCAGAGCATTATATGGATGATTATTCCATCCATGGAAAAAACGAGCAAGAAAATGTAGCCCAACTCGAGAAAACAATGGAAATAATGAAAAACTGATATCTTTAATTAATTAGGCAACGTTTTGTGGGTATATTATAGAAGAGGGGAAATTAAGATAAGGAGCATAAAATTGCCAAAAAAAAGAAGGGGGCGCAAGGGTTTTGGGGAAATTTATTTTTTTAATTGACGCTATAATATTTATAAGTGGATTTGGACGGATGAGGCAGAAGAGGCTTTAGGAAAACTAAAAAATATAATTATTTTTTCAACATTAACCCTAAAAATCACGGATACGTTAAAAGATGCCTGTATTTGGAAAGTGACACCTCTGAGAAGGCCACGGGCGGTATTGCAAATATGTGCAAAAATAATAGGGATGCAAATGATTTTGTGTTTAAGAAGGAAATGGAAAAAGAGGTTGTTTTTGCCAAAAGACATACACACACGCATGACAGTCTAAAAGCAATATAAAAGCAAACATGTTTTCAGAAAGTCAGGGCGGAAAAGGATTTACTAGCATTCAAAAACGCCTAACACATTAGGAGGCTCTACCATATGGGGCGAACATTTGTACGCTGGACAGACTCGAAAGGTCTACGCAAACAAACTTTCGGCCCAAAAGAAATGATGTCTAATTCAGATGGCTAATTCAGATTAAGGCATCCAAAGAAGTGACCGTATCGGAATTCCTTAGCAGAAATAATACCGACAGCCCAAAAGGTGGATGAAAATTTAAGGAAAGTAAATAATTTTGTGAAAAACGAAAAAGGGCGAAAATGTTTAGCTCAAAAATTGTGCTCTAAAAAATTTAATGAGAAAAAAATTAATGAAAAGGACCAATTAACATTAACATTAACGAACGACCAATTAGACCATCCGGGTAACTCAAAAAAATTATAATTGTTCTTGTTCAATAATTAATTTTGCCATAATATTAAACTACATCTATGTCCAAAAAAGGCCTGGGGTAGATCAGAGTCCACTTCGGGACCATGGCAGTTATTAGCTGTAGATGAGATTGGCCTTTTACCGAACATGTTATGCAGGCCAACAAGATACCCGGAAGCGGGTATTTGCAAAAATGGGAAAAAATAATAACCATGTGGGACCCAGGCGAATGGCTTAGTTGGCAAACATTAAAAATAATTTAACTAGTTACTTAACGAGGTAACTGGGTACACTCCATTTGAAATAGATACGTTGTACAAAGGGCAAAACATCCACAATCCCTTCTCGTTTAGTAAGGTGGTGGTAGAGGGTATCTGAATGAATGCATTGTAAAAATGGAAAACGAAAAGAAAGTAGGCGTGGGTCAGATTCAAATACCCCTATATCATAAAATATATATATGTGGGGAATATCGTACCAATTGTATGCCAAAGATGAGGACAGAAAAATATGATAAGAAGAGTGGAAGAAATAAAGCAATTTATAGAATGAGAAAACGGAGAAGGAAAAATAAACAAAAACAAAGAAGCAAGCAAATTAAGAGTAAAGAAGAAACAGAAGAGGAAGGCGTGAGGAAGAGAAGAAGACCCATGGGAATTCCAGGAATCGAAGGAAAAGAAAAAAAAGACCAGGAACAAGAAGTAAAAGTTCAATCCCTGAAAATATGGAAAAAGTTAAAACAATAGAAGAAGACTAGCAGGAGGAGAAGAAGACAGAGAAGTATGTAAACTAAAATATTCTGTAAACTACAATCAGTCACTAACCACGCGTCATGCGGTAAATTGTACCCAAATAGAAATGGAGATAGAGATGATTGTTAATTGGTTCTTCTTTGATTAAGAGAGATAAACTCGTAAAAAATCAGTAAGAAAGGATGGAAAAAGCGAGATATTTCAGACTATGCCGAAAAAGATCACACAGAAGCACAAACCACCAGTATCTGCAAACTCCGGCTGCAACCTACAGTATCACAAAGAGCGGCACGCAGTAGTACAAAACGATTACAGGAAAAAATAATTTATTTGTATATATGATTGTGAAGTGAACCACTGTTCTTTTGGCCACTTCCGCGGAGGTACAAATGATTACAAGCAGGTACATCGTATGTAAAACATTATAGTAAATAGAAATTCCGAAAGTGAACACGACTTCATAGAAATATGCAGGAGCTTCCAGAATGGACACCGGTCGAACAAGAATTTTATGTTTTTAAAGTACCTATTGTAACTACATTTAAACACGAAATAATCTATGCAAACTGAAACTAAGCTGGGAGGCTAGAACGGGTTAAATATAGAGTAATTCCGACGAA
Organism: Mesochordaeus erythrocephalus; assembly: GCA_004367975.1. Taxonomy (NCBI): domain Eukaryota; kingdom Metazoa; phylum Chordata; class Appendicularia; order Copelata; family Oikopleuridae; genus Mesochordaeus; species Mesochordaeus erythrocephalus. Next base: position 5,683 of record SCLF01039621.1, read on the forward strand.
CAATGGATTTAGTCGAAATTATTCTATAACGAAATTATGGTAAAAATAGGTCACCAAAGGTCTAACGGAGCATTAGGTCTCCGGGCGAAATCGGAAGGTACAACAAATTCATTTAATATTCTAACAAAAAACGAACAAGTATTGCATACATTTTGAATCCTTCAAAAGTTCAAAAAGTAAAATTATTCGTAAAAAAAATGTATTCAAAATATTATTATTAACGAAAAAATGTGATATAAAATATGTGAATTGTAAACAGTTTACATGTTATTAAAGTAACAGAATAAATATTGTTAGATTTGGATAAACGGCAATACTTCACAATTTAACGCCCATATGAACCTGAATCTGGAAAGGATATGATATACCTACTTCCTTTTAATTACATTATCAGATAGCGGGGTCAAGTTAATTGCCTTAATCTTCAAATTAAGTCACCAAATTTAGCGGGTATCAAATTATCCAATCAACACACAGTATTTTAACAATTGGTGCTACCAAAATCACAAGCCAGTAATCCTAGTGAATATGCCCATCATTATTATTATTAGACAATAATAATTATGTTAACGTGGTCGAACGTATTTGGCCTGGTACTTACCGAAAATGGGACTCGACCAGTGTTCATGCGCAGTTGATATTTTTTGGCGTTGCGGTCAAGGTAAATTAGCCGCTAGGTATCGATACAACCAAGGGGCCCTATTGAAGTTTTAACTGTTATTTATTCGAGTGACACGCCACGTCTCACTTTGAGGTCCCTACTGATTATAAACTTCCTACGACCGTTCGTGCAATCAGTTTATTTATCCACCGGTGCAGTAATAATTATAGGCGACGTAAATAATAATAACCTAGTTAGGTGGGACCGGTAGAACCATAAAATCAATCTCTCAATAGATAAGCTCAACATTCGGATTTTAATATAAGGGATTCATATTTTAAAGTCTACTTCACTAAGATAACTTCAAAAACACGTGCAGATATTTTTCATCCGCACACGTGGGTGTGTTTTTATAGACACATCCACAGTAAGTGATTAATACCGATTTTTCCTATCAATGGATTAAATTGTAATTCAGGTTGATTCGGATCATTTATAAACTTTCCAATTTTGGTTTTTCTGGAAGCAGCTTGACAAGCTGGATATTTCTAACGAATACTGCCGGCAAACAAACTAAATTTCAAGCTGTGCACTAGATCTTATCACCCTTCGGAGTTCAATTTATCACGGCTGGAGACCACTCAGTTAATTCCACTATAAAGTTAACCAAACTCTAGATTATAAGTTAACCAAACGTTAGATTATACACACATGTTAAATTCACTCCCCCCGGGTCTCCGGGGTTAATTGATAGCTTAACCAGACTTAGTGCGTCGTATAGAGTTTTTCCTTGCGGTTCCGAATCTGTTCTCAGAATATCCAAAGTTATACGGCGTCGTATAGTTAACCCCCTAAAGACAACGTCAAAAAACCTTTTTTCTAAACTTTAGTTTTTATGTAGTTTTTTCAAGCATGAATTTTGTGGTAAGCGGGCCATGTTTGGGGTTAAAATCTTACTCTCGTAAAGGAAATCGACTGTCCTCCTTTAGAAAAGGATATAGGATATAGAAGTGCTCGCTTGTTCGATTTCGATTCTCGCTTGAGACCAGCACTACCTAATAAGTAAAACAAGTCGGCTTTATAGGTTCGCGTGTTACGAGTTTCACGTCATCATAAGGCAAGATCCCAAAATAATTATGCCGGATAACGGGATGTCCTTGACAAACACCAAATACGTAAAGCAAAGGGCGGTGTACAGAACCAGAGATGGACGATATTAATGTTTTTAAGTACTGAAGATGAGTGATAAGGACCGAGGCGTCTTTGTCATAAATCTCGGGAAACTTAAGAACATTCATTGAAATACCAAGGAAAAAGTGTAGACTTATAATTTCCAATCAGACTTTACCTTCCAATGATGTCAAGGACCTTTGAGTCCTCGCATGATGACCCGACACTGCGAGGGGGATTCCGGTTAAGAGCCAATGTTCGAAAATGTCATCGGAAGGAAAGAGCCTGGTCCGAGACTATCAGTCTTAGTTTATTATTATTATTATGTTTAACTGATAAGCCACAACCCCCAACTTGCCTACGACGGTATGGCACATATGTACACCACTACACTAGTAACTGGATTGTTAGTAACTTGATAGTATCCAGGATTATAGTGACTGGATAGTTAACTGGATTCTGTAGTAAAATTCTCGTATTTTGATTCTATAGTAAAATTATCATATTTCTACAGTATGTTCTCGGCCAGGGTTCGAGTCCATAATGAGGAAACTTTATTTCAAGATATACGATTCATCTCAATGTAATGGGGTTAATGGTGAGCGGGAATTGTTAATGGAAATTGACTGGGTTTCCCGCTTAGCGGTAGAGCATTAGGCCCATAAGCGTAATGTCGTCGGTTCAAAACCAACGGAACCCACCTTTATTCTATTAATTATGACGTTATAAAATGGTAATATAACGTCCGTAATGCTATGGTTTATCTACCTAAGCGAATAAAATACCCCAAAATGACCAAAATCGCTACAAAATGCATTTAAGCAATTACAAATTCTTGGCGACATAAAGTGTCGATTATAAGTATGCCTAAGGCTAATAAATGTTTACAAGAGGGTTAAGATATACTGAAAAAACTTTTTTTTTGAAATTTGGAATTTTTTTTCTCCCTGTTACATACGCCGAAAAACCGTCCCCCGTCGATTTGATATGGGTGAATGACCATTGATGGGGCAATAGTGACCCTTGAGTATATTTTGGTCGGAGTATTTTCTCTTATTTAGGACACATTGCTAAATCGCTTATCGCTCTCAAGATTCTTGTCAAGTGGTGGTACACGCTGGAGCTTTTAGTGTATAATCGAGCGCAGTCAATGTTCCTGAACGTCGAATCGAAAAGAACGAGATTGTAGAAGGTTCACGGAGTTGACAAGTTTTACGTATCGATCAACTCTGGATGCAAATTACGCTGGTACTCTGTCCCCATATATCACTACTTAAGCGAAGTTAAAAGACGAAATCTAACAGCTCACGAAGGAGTGTACTTGTACGGAGGGGTTGGTGGTGGAAGGAGCCGGGTTATGTTGATATATTTGGCAGAGCCCAAATAGCAAGTGGCGCACGAGGAACTTTTTACTTCGCGGATCGTGAATTCAACCCTTTGGCTTAGGAAATGTTATCGGTGATCAATTGCATGAATGTTGGATTATATTGTATGATGAAAGAATGGACGGTGTGAGATGGTTGCTGTAGATTCCCGAGAGCCAACTGTGCGCACGATGTGCGTTTTACTTGGCGAGTCCTAACTTACGCCTCCTGGCTTACGAAAGCTTGTCGATGACCCGATCATTTGAACGAAGGACAGAAATTAGAGAATTATATTGGGTGCATGTTGGGTGCATTCGGGTGGTACCCTGAGGCGATTTGCAGGCCTATACAAAGAAAGCGAATGAGAAAAGTCACTCCTTTTTACTAACAACATTTCTGTAATATAGAAATTGAGTTTAGTAATAAAACAAAAGAAATACGTTTTATACCCGCAGGAAAGAACAGGTAACTTCCACCCATCATAGGCCGTCACAGTAATACTGGTCTCCTGTATGACTTGTGTGGGACATAATGGACGCAATGACATGGAAAGCTTTCGACCCCTGTAGAGGCTGATCCTAGCTCCGATCATACAGTTTAACGACCGATTCAACACGGCCATAGATTTTATATAACCCCCTGTGCCTCACGTGTTACTTACGTAGTCTATTTTCTATTACCACCTAGTTTCCCTTTGTTAAGGGGATTAATCGTCGCGTCGCATTGGAGTTTCCATCTAGTAAATTTTTCTTAGATTATTATCTGTTTGAATCCATAATGTAGTTATTTTTGAGATAAGCATAATTTCGTTCATTCGACGTTTTTTGTGTATGCGCAGTCCCGCTACCAACTCACGGCACATTTCTTCCCTACGTTTGATATTCACTGCAATCGTCGCCTTCAAGTAACATTACCTTTAATAATTAGGCCGTCCATTTCCTTGATAGTTTGATTATTAGATGATCGTATTTTGTTGGAGAACTTGGAAAACGACTAATATTTTCCAAATAAAGAAATGCGGGCCGTTTGCTTCATCGCTCCTATGGGCTTATGTATGTTTGGTCAAGATCATACTACAGACACAACCTCCAGAAACTAGTAGCGGCCTCACTGTAGGCCAATTAAAAGGCTCCACTTGTAAATGACACATCCTGTAGGGAATACCGAGTCCACCCGTATACCTACATCGCAACGGTTACCGTAGTTTGTGCTATCAGGTAGAGAATGTAAATTTTATAACTGGACACCAGATAATACTACAGGCCCAGTAACCCCTAAACATTAATGGACGTACGTGCGTCTTTACGTTTTGTTATTACTTTTCTACAAGACTACTGATCCAGTCACATCAAGTCATATTTGGTTTCACAACCTTTTACAAATGAACTTTTTTATGATTTAAGACTGTATTACTTAGGAATTTATCGATTATCACTTCCGTATAACGCTTCCATACAGCACTTCTGTTAGACGTGCATATTTTAGGCGTAGATACAATAGGCTTGTAAGCTTTAGATCCTAAAATTCTAGATGAAACCTAAACTGGAATTTTTGGTGTATCCATTTTAGGCGTATATAACATTACACGAGTATCAGTGTAAATATTTCCCCACGGTAGATATACAAACACGTATCTGACACTTTGAGCGTACTTCTAATAAGGGATTATTAAAAGGCACTAGCAATGACTGCCATCAGCTGAAGGTAAAGGCGGCTGAAATATGCAAGCAATTAAGGAACACGAGCAATTTGATTGATAGTATTTAGAAAGCTAAATATAGTAACTAGTCATCATGTCCTTAGATGACGAGCAAAAAATTACAAAAATAATTATTACTATAGCTCAATTAATCGCTATGAACTACGACGTGTACGAGTTAATATCGACTTCAAAAGGATTAAAAACTGTATTTACGTGTTTAACCCGTACGCTGTAATCTGTTATGCATGACACATTCTCGTGAAACTCATTATTTCAGTTCTAGATTCCTATTGTGTGTTGTTGATTACGGGTATAATGGGTAGTTTGAACAGAGAAGTTACTATATATTTGCTAACATTCAAGCTCTTTTCGGTCAAATTAGTTCATTCTTAACCTTATGGGGTATACTTACTACGGTATTATATCTACTTATGGGCTTATTTGCAAGATCCGCCTACGCAATCCCTCTACCTCTGTATCAACCATGGGCGTTTTCCGCCCACGCAAATTTGGGATTGATATGGTGCCGAGTTTCCCTATAAATATCGGCCTACGTATTTTGTTAATATTATATATAGCAAGATGGATAAGCACCAAAACTCTTATGCAGAAACAAAAGTAATACTAATTCCGGAAGATTTATCATTTGATACAAAATATTTTTTTTTTCAAAAAGTTTACGTATTATATAGGCTCAAATTTGTAGGTATTTGTCCAGCCTTTTCCCGCAATTTTCAGATTTTTCGTTTTTTGCGTTCACCTACGGTCAAAATTCGTGATCTAAACTGATCCTAAAATATGCGCAAGAAAATTCGGTTTAGAAGTACTGCTCGATGTTTTCCTAACTAATTCACAGCTGTCTTAAATAGTAAAAAACTAATTTTTTAAAGTGCTATTTCCTAAGTACCTGTAGGTAATTAATTTTTTTAAAGATACTTTTCCACTAGAGGTCGTCTGGGAAACAATTTTGTGCGATTCCCGATCTCCGTTTTTAGCTTCCACTTCGGGTGCTACTAACGGTCTGAACATACGTTAAAAAACGGTTAGAAATTCGACGTAGCACCGATTAGTCATCATCTGTGCCGCACAGCACAGATTTCAGCGTGCGGGTTATGAAATTTACCCATGAATTGAACATAGATTGTTTTTCGATAGTTACCCAACGTTAACTACATTTTTTCCTATTTAACCAGCAACTTTGGGGCGCCTACATTACTATCGGAAGTAAACCTAAAAGCCCGATTCCGAATATCCGCATGTTAACGTTCACTTCCGGTAATAGTTTGAGCCCTCAAAGTTCACTCAAAATATGCACAAAGTAATTGTATATGGAAAATGGACAGTAACTTACTCTTTTGATGACATTCTACTAAAACTCACCTTGTAACTGCCGACTACAAAATTGCCCGCTTAATTGTTAAATCCCTAAAACTTGTGCCTCCCACGAGGCTCGAACTCGCAACCTCCACATTTCCAGTGGGACGCGCTAACTATTGCGCCACAAAGACAACAATGCATCGATATGGCTCAAAAAAGACTTAGGAATCAATCAAGCGGGTACAATTTACAATTATTCGATTTACTTTTCCTGTTCATATCAATGTTTGTATTAC
>SCLF01039732.1:0-12131 GCA_004367975.1 Mesochordaeus erythrocephalus
CGTCGAATAAGCACACTTTCGAGCAAATCGGACATAGTGCCCGAAATCACATTTTTGACTTCTAGTGGCTATAACTACATAACCAGTTCGGAATTCGGTGTCGACCGCTTGAGAAGAAATGTAGCGGATATCCCTGCACGTTCAATGAAGGGAAATAAAAAAGGTACGAAATACTCACAAATAATTTCTCATAATTTATATTAATACATATCTCTTATTAAGCTAGGTGCGCAGAATTTTTGGGATTTTTAGGCATATTATTTAATCGAGAAAATATTATTTGAATGAAATTTCGCGTTAAAACTTTTATATTATGGGCGTGTTTGTAAAAATATAGATAACAATTAATTACAAAAAATGGACAATAATGTATGCCGTTTATTAAGCTAGGTACCCTGACATTCCGGTTTTTCGTACGTTAGGGGTAAGAACTATTAATATAATTTTAACACCGTTAAATAGCCAGACAGCACAGCTTCCATCGTTCCAATTTTCAATGGAAAATATTGCTTCGTTTTGAATTGAAATGGAAAAGAAGAGCGTAGGACATTTTGATGACAATCTTGTGAAAATTCTACCACCCCATCAATATATTTGATGATTCATCCATCTATCTCCTTCGATCTCTTACAATATTCAGAACTAACGCCCAGCCCGTCTTTGTTTGCTATTTTCAAGAGAAATATACATTTCACTAGTCTGAAAATTCGTACGAATAAAGAATATCGCATTCTGGATATAATGGCCATAATGGACATAATTTTCAAAATATGTGCTTGAAGTTGGCCACTATCGTAGTTTTAGTCCAAAAACTTTGATTTTTCTAAAAAACAGATATTGTGTTAAAGTATTTAAATATCTAATATAATCTGCCCAAGATAGGTACCAACCTTTTATATCGCATAATATTTACTTGACGATCGTCTTCCATGTATATACCTCTCATTGTTGTCCAACCTCCAGTTTGTGCTCAAAAGCGCTAAACAGAAAACTCTACGGCTTACGTCGATTTTCGATATAACGCTAAATATTTTATTAAAAAATACTAATGCGTTCTCGAGATAAATGCGAACTGGTTGTATCACTCGGAGAGAAATAAATATAATATTCAGTTTTCGAGCTAATACACTAAAAATTATTCGTTTTTTCATGAATTCTGTACACGACGAAAATTCCAAGGCAAATTTCAGTTTGGCCGCGATTGTACTAAATACATAGGATATATTTTGAAACTAGTCTAATACAATTAGATCGGCAATGCGTTGATCTTGAAGCCGCAGAATTTCAAAACGATACAATGTATAGTTTTCGAGAAAATGCGAGTGAAAACTCGATCGTCAAATGAGGCAGGTTTGGCACCCACTCAAAAAACAAAAAGTGGTATCTACTGGTTAAGGTAAATATTTAATAAAGTAGACTTAAACGACCGGCTTTAAGTATTCATAGTAGCCTATTATTTACCTACGTTTTGAGCAAGACTAGATAAACAAGCTAATGAGTCTATTGTATCGTAAAATTAAAGTCACAGAGAATTTAAAGAGTTAAGAACTATTTCAGAATTCTTCTAATGTTCCCAGAGTTGGGGAGCGACGAGACCAATCTCCACCGAGTTAGAGGGCCAACCCTACTTTTGGTCTCTAATTTATCACACTACTATGCTTGCTTAGCATTTTGTTTTTGAATAAAAATTAAAAAAAAAACTATAAAATAAGCATAAACGGGTTGTCAAATTATCTTATTTTCTGCCATTTATATCTTTCATCAAAGTAATTTTGCTTTCATATATAGTAAAATAGAAAGGCGCCGAAACTCAAAAGAAAACAATGCCGAATATAGAGGATGCATAATAAAAATTCTATTTTTCGTTTAACTTCAAAGAGTTCAATGATGAATATTGACAGTTAGTACATTATATTGGTCAGGTAAAAATCAACAAGAGACGTATTTGTCCGGGTTTTGACCGAAATTTTGAGATTTTTCGTTTTTTGATCAACTTTGAAATATATTAAAATATCCTGTCAAGGGTTATCCTAAAATGTGCGAAAAAAAATTCTATGCGGAACTGCGGCTCGATCTTTTACTAAGACACAGCTGTCTTAAATTGTAAAAATATAAATTTAATTAATTTTACTTCGGAAATCAAGTCGTTAGTACATGTTTCACCGCCGTTATCTTTGTGGACACTAGGTGTTAACGTGTATTTCCCAATATTTTGGGCTGTGCTACAGTTTCCATATCCTCTCACCCGTGGACGACGACGAATTCCCTTTCATGTGGCGCTATGGTTTTATGAAAGCCGAGAATTTTTCCGACGTTTCTACGCGTCTCTCCATATTGCTGAACTTCTCTCTCAGGCGTTCATACTTTTGTCTCTTTTCTCGTTCCCCAACGATATTGACAAACCCCGGTTCTATAGCGGTTGGGTCTGAAAACGATTGTTCGATTTGTACAAAAAGTCTTTATTATTATTTTAAACTTAACGTTTATTATTGTCTTTTCAATAACATCGACTCTTCTCAATCCGCCAGAAGATTTATCGTTCTGATTCAGGCTCTCTAAACCAATAGACTAATTTTCGACTAGTCCCGTAGTGCCTCAAAATTTTCCAGGACACTACTTAACTCGAATTTGGGCATAGACCTTATAGCATAGTTGGAGGCGGTGATTATTAATCAACACCTCGCAATCTATTTTCATAGTCATCGCAACACTGACTCAATAAAACCTCACTGTAACCTCATGGACCCGTTACTTTGCTCCAAACTTATTTGATTTATTTGTAACCGGTCTACGATTCATGACGGTACTGGACATCAATTCGGGGCCCGCGGGCTAAATTTATGTGATCAAATATACGGTTCTAATAGAAATAACTTATATATTCGTCAGTCACGAATGTTACTGATGACCTAACACCATAAAGTCAACAGTATGTAACAGATTGGAAACATACGTATAGAACAATATATATGGTTCCTTTAGGTTTAGAGCGGTGTATATATATACATATATTTCACAAAATATAGTGAACGCACCAACTAAACCTAACGCACCGCTTTTTCTGCTCTCCATCTCTTTTGCATAAACGAACCATTTTTCTAAACGCACCATTTTTTCTAAACGCGCTTTTCTCACCTCCATGGTGGTCCGTTTAGGTTTAGAGAGGGTAATTTCAACAATAATAATTAGTATTAAATATGGTTAAATCTGACTGTATTCGTTTTAACTCCATCTGGTTGCCGCTGGAACTATTTTATTTAATGTTGCCTAGCTTCAGTCAACACACTATTTAGTTGCTTATACTATTTATTGGTAATATAGCTACACTGTAACTGCACGAGAGATTATCTAGTGATGATATGTATGTAAATAGAGCTTGTAAATACTATATATCAGACTAAACTCTCCCGAGCATTATTTAGGCATGACGACGTGGGCAATCAATGCTAACTATAGATGGGCGTGGTTCTGCCACCGAGTTGACTTGGTACCGGTCATATACTACACTCACTCGCCTCAATTAATGAACGACTAGAGAGTATCACGTAACTTATAATATACAGGTTTTGAATGTCAGGGATGCAGACTACTGGGGACTTAGCCGGCATATGATTAAGAGTTTGCGAGTTTCACAACAGGTTTATAATATCAAGAGTACAGACTTCTGGCGTCTTGGCCGGAATGCGAATAAGAAATCGTGAGTGTCACAAAAGGTGTCTAGTGTCAATAGTACAGACTTCTGGCGTCTTGACGGAATATGACTAAGAAATCGTGAGTGTCACAACAGGTGTTTAATGTAAAGTGTCCGGACTTCTGGTGTCTTAGCCGGAATATGACTAAGATATAGCAACTTGTCAGCGTTCACTTTATTACTAAACTCTAAAGGAATTTCCATATAGGGATTGTCAAGGTTTTAAAAGCATTCATATTGAAACAATGGGCGGATATAAAATATTATTATGAACATTTAACTTGATTTTCCAAAAGTTTAATATCTGGCTTGATTTGTCACATTGATATGTCTTATCGCCCATATTGCTGTTTTTCCTGAAACAAGTTATTTTTTCGATCCGTTTGAAAAAGCGTCTTGAACACCCTCGTACACGCAGGAAAATAAATAATATGGACCCGATGAGAATAAACACATATTAATAAAGTTTTACATGGCGTATGTCGGTGTTGGGATTAACTTGATCGTCTGAATGTCTTACTCCGAAAACGTTAATACCCTCTATTTTTTCCTTATGGATACTAAATTAGGAAAAATTTGGAGTACGCATATTTTCTAATCTATTCGTTACGTCAAACTCAATGTCATCCGTTTTTGGTAAATAATAATTCCGCAATAAAATTCCTGGTTGACAGGTTTCGGTTAAATGTGACAGACACATATATGATTATTTTGCGGATGAACTAACGATTTTTTTCTGTGACTTTTATGTTGAGTTATTTTGGGGTGCTGATCAGGTACACTTTGTTCGCGATGTGTTGAGAAATGCAATCGCAATTCGCCGTGGCGAGTTTGGCTTTACACAGCTTGTCCATTGTTTGCACTTATTCTTCCATTAAGAGGTGGAGTGATCACATATATATTTGTTCTGAGAATATTGTTTACAGTCGTTCTTGTAGAACGCAATCATATGGGTTTTACTCGCGCTGTTAGTTCTTGTAAGTTACTAATTGTAGTGTAGGGTGTATAACAATGACTTCTCTGCGACTGCGAGGTAAGGAGCTGCTTCAAAATCATCTTGATCTTTGTCTTTGTGGGATTTAACAACTAGGCTATCAGCGATACAATTGATTTGATGATGAACTGACGAAATATAGGTACTGTATACAAGAAATCAGATTCGTAAGTTTCTGTTACCGGGCGTTGATAAATGCTATCATCTATTAGTTCGTGTCTAAGTAAGGTGCATACAAATAAATGCCGTAGTACATATACATGACAAACAGTGGAACCAGTCAGAGTTCTACATAATTTTTCTAAACTGTGGTTCGAATTATTCAGGGTGTTATACCCTTTTCACAATCATCTAATGATTGTTCCGTTTTTAGTTCTAATGTTTGTTACGAAATTTCTAGTTCACTCAATCGTATCTTGCTCATTTCCTATGTTTTGTAAAAGTTTCTTGTCCATATTTTGCATCTCATTTTCAAAAACAATTACGTTTTTTGTCTGCGTAATTTCAAGTAAATGGTCCACTTGCTAACCAACAATTTAGATTTCCTCTACGTTTCCTATTTAAAATGTTACTTGTAATATTTTTGGTCTACATTTTCATCTGTTTTAAGTGGAACTAGATATGTACCTACAACAATTGTTCCCGGCTGATTTGAAATCTTAATCTACTATTATATTGAATATAAAGATTTATATCAGCTATTGCTTGTGTTAAGCTTAGTACTGGACAGGAGGGTGAATTGTTATCTAGTTTGCGTGCATTTCTTAAAACTGAATTACACCCCGATCGTAGTCCTATGGTACTATCATAACATGGTACAGGCTCCCATTTTGTAGTCCCTTGGTCACTCTGCTGTGCTTTATATACTGGAAGTATCGGTCACGTCATATATTTTGTTATACCATAATCTAGATGGTCCATAATATCTTTTAGTGTTAGTATTTGTTATAGGTTTTATCGATATCGGAGCATCATTTAAATCTTATATCTCAAAAGAGATGTGTGAAGATTTTATGTTTACCTTCGTGATTATTTTTAAAAATTCACTTATTTTCCCTGTAGCAAACTAGCTTAACTTGTTGTACTAATATCAGGTAACTGTCTTAACGAACTTGCTTCTCTAACAAATAAAGTTTGCAGGTAGTAAACTTACTACTCGACCGTTTTTCATTATTCAATTTAAAAAAAATTCAATTCAAAAAGACTGACAACTCATTATCAGAAGGCTGATAAATTGTAGTAAATTCTTGAATTCTTCTAATTAGTTTGCTACAAGTTAACTACCTATAATTAAAACACTAATTAGTAATATGGCATCATTAATGAATTTTAATTTAATGCATTTTCACTTAGTGTAACTTGTGGAATTCGATAAGTGGTCATTATTTCATAGCGCGCATTCTTAATTGTGTTCGATGAGGAATCATTTAACTCTTTTTCAATGACAAATCTCGTTGAGGTACAAAGTCAGTTAGGTCAATGGCAATTGTCCGGAAAGGCATTATTGGCATATAAATGCTTTGCTTCATATATATGTCCTATGTTCTGCTCCATGCAGGATCACAGATGTCACATTGACTGCAAAAAGTTGCAACTTTCCGGGGACCCATATTTTAAAACTATTTAGGTTTGCTATTGTACTTTTCAGTGACTCTGTTTATGTATGTTTTTAAGAGGGTGGCTATGTAGTGTTTTGGGAAAAATATGAATTGACTCCATGGTGTATCTTTATCAATTGTATCCTTAATTATGGAACATTTTTTGCGGAGGTTACCAGACTAATTCTTTACAATCATTTTGTGTAGATTTAAATAGGCTCCAGTAATTCAATTTCTTTCTAAAATCACATTCTGTTCAGGAGTGTCCATAATTTTAGTGGTGAAGATTGGCCAGATATTTTGTACATCGCCATCGGCTGAAACCACTTTTATATTAAAAAGAGGTCTTTTACTATATATTCCTAATGAAAAGAATGGAAGTTTATCAGATAATTCGGCAGAAGGAATGAATTCGTTTAGTAATTTCGATTGTATCAATATGCATTATCAATTAGCATTTCCTATGAAATTTTCAAACTTTAATAGCCCACAGTAAACTGCTTCTAGTTCTAAATGTTACATGGCCCAAAACATTTCCGCTCCCTTAAGCATAGATTAATCTATACAATTTCTACACCAGTTGCTCCATCAATTTGTTTCAAAACACTACCAAAGCCGAAAACTAAAGCATCAGTCTCCAAAACGGATGGTTTATTATTCTCAGTTTGAATTAATTTATCTTTTTTAATTCTTAATTCTTAAAATCAGTTTTTAATTCATCGAACATTACGACGTTTTTCTTGGTAATTCATGGTAATTCATGGTAATTCTACTAGTTTTTTAATCCTTTCTGGGTCAGCCTTGATACCATGTTCATCTACTATGTACCAAAAACCTAATTCCTTGCATGTTAATTTCTGGCATAAAACTTGCGTTTTTGATGGTTCAGTTTGAGATTTTATTCTTGTAACCATTCCAGAACCGTGACAATGTGCTTTTCGGGCTTCCTCTACGCTATTATAATCACCACAAATATCATTAATGTAAAAAAAGTAATTTTCATCAATCCTCGATGCTTTTTCACAAACAAATTGAAAGAATACTGAAGTTTTTACCATTTAAACTGTTTAGGATATCCTGCTTGCGCGGCAGTGTTAAATACTTTATTAACTGCTCGAGGATAAATGACGCAAAGTTTTTGATCCGTATTTTTCTTCCGGACTACTAAAAAATTAGAAGTTATTATAGATGAATCCGGTTCTACAAAAATTCACATATTCACAATTTTTAAAAATTCATCATGGATTATACGTTTTTTATTGTAATTAAAGGAATAAATCTAATACTGTGAAAGTCTGAGTGTATAGAAATTACTGCGTGTCTGGTAAGGATCGAAGGTCCATGGTACCAGATGCAAATACATTTTTGTAGGCTAATAGGTCCTCCTTGATCTTTGAACGGGCACTGTCAGGAATGTTACCGCTATTCCTAACGTTTTATTCCTGACCGTTTCCTCTACGACTAAACCCATATTCATCGAGTTTTTAAACGGTATTGGTATCAATGACAAACCCGGATTTCCAATTCAGATTTTCTGCTCTCTATTCGAGCCAAGTCTCGGTCATTTATTAAAACCGTTAACGTTTTATTCCCATCTATCTTAGTTCTATCTTTGTTAACGGTTTGGTAACATGGGACTAAAATTGTACGCACCTTACGGAAATTATGAATGGTGCCTTGGTGTTGTTTTGTCGTAACGATATATTTGGAATCTATTAACTCACGTTTAATATGCTGACATAACTGAGTTGTTGTGTCTCTATTTATAAAGCGCACTGTTTCTTGGATGGACGGTCTCCTCGTTGAAATTATTATTGTGCCATTTAGCTCCATTATAATATCCCTAAAATCTATATATGCTATATGCCATACCTCCTTGTAATAGCAACGTTATCACTGTCACCTTGGCGACGATTATTTGACTCTCTGGATTGCAGAAGACACGACCTTTGTTGGAGCAAGGTCCTTTCCTTTTCATGTTTTGGTGGTAATGGCAGATTTGATAAAGATATAAAATATGGTTATCCAGTGACTTTAATACCTAATTAATTTTTAATATTAATTTAATATTAATTTGATATCAATCTTATTCTAATCTTATATCAACATATGCTAGTTTGATATTTAGCGTTATGCTAAATCTTGTTAATGATGTCATATTACTAATTAGTGTTTTAATTATAGGTAGTTAACTTGTAGCAAACTAATTAGTGTTTAGTTGTTGGTAATTATGGGTAATTAACGTGTAGCAAACTAATTAGTGTTTCAATTGTTGGTAATTATAGGTAATTATGTTTTGTCTCTTAGTGCGTAATCTTTTGAATTCAGCTTATTCTCCAGGCACCATAAATGTACCCTGGAGCAATATCTTTATCTATAACGCAAATCCTAATTACTCATTCTAGCTAGTCTACTCGGACTTATAGACGTACATTTTATTCCATTATTATAGGGCTCCTGCACGTCCATGATATAGTACATCCTATGTCAACGAACCGTGTGACGGATTTCCGGGTTTAACCCCAGTGCTAACAATTAAGTTGGACCATTTAGTGATCTCATAAGCCTTTATAACACTTAACCGGTATTGGTTAAGAGGGTTGACGTATATCTCCTTAGACATATGTTGACTTACGGATCCTCTTGTGTATATCTGGCCTGTCTATAGTCTTCAAGCCCATGTTTATCCCCTGATCTAAAATGTCGCCTCCATCATCCACGATTAACATTTTAATCAACTCAAGATACCGATTTCTTAGCTTTATTAGCTTACATTAGCTGTTAAGTTTTCGAACGTCTCCCCTACCAAATATTTTCCTGTACTGACCCCGGTTAGAACTTCCAAAAAATCTTTGAGTAGTAGGAACATATTTTCTTTAAATATTATAATTATAATTTTGTTTTACAAAATTCACTGTACTCAATTTGGTAGTAATTGATACTTCCTTACTTAGTAGTTCACATAAACAAATATAAAAATATGCAATAATATACAAAAAATAATGTGCTGTTTAAGATTTTATATGTTACTTCTTAATTGTAACAAAGTTGAGCCATACGTTGGTCGAATATATTTTGTAAATTCATCTATGTCCTTTTGCGCTTCTACCGGTAGTTCTGAAGACACAGTAGTTCATCGCTTCCAAATAATTTTAAAGCTTTAGCTCCTTTTATATCTATAATGTAGAGATCAAAATTTTCCGATTTTTCCTTGGGGTCTATGGCATCATTCCAGATAGGCACGGTCATCTTGCTAGTAATTTTGACCATATCACTGTTATAAACGGTCGTTAAAAACCCACTAATCTGTCTAATTTTGAATCCTCCATGACCTCTGAGGTCATAAGCGTCTTTTGTTTTGCACTTAATTAAAACCCACTAATCTGACTGTATTCATTTGGTTGCCATTGGAACTCTTTTACTTACTATTGCCTAGCTTCAGTCAACAAACACATCATTAAGTTGCTTATTGCTAATAGGGGTACACTGTAAATACACGGCAGATTATCTGATGATAATATGTATGTAAATAGAACTTCTATATTCTGTATATATGAGTAATACTGAGTGATCCTATCTCGAAACTATGAAAGGCTATATAATGACTCTGGAAGGTTTAAGCTTTGTATCTAAAACATCACATAGCTTATAGTATACGGGTGTTAAATGTCAAGAGTGTAGACTACTGGCGCCTTAGCCGGAATATGACTAAGAGTTTGCGAGTGCCACAACAGGTGTATAATGTCAAGAGTACAGACTTCTTGCGTCTTGGCCGGAATATGAATAAGAATTCGCGAGTGTCACAACAAGTGTTTAATGGCACGAGCCCAGACTGCTGGCGTATTATCCGGAATATGACTAAGATATAGCAAATTGTCAGAGTTCACTTGATAACTAAACTCTACTGGAATTCCCCTCACTACATATATAACAATAATTAATACTTTAAATATTTAAATATAATTAGTTAACCGTATTTCGTCACTTTAGTCTATTATTATTACTGCTCTGATTATTTACTTCATTTAACTTAAAACTTGTGGTTCGCATGCGTTAACATAAAATAGTAATGGGTTTTAGCGTTTTCCTAGCGTGATTTAAGTATATTAAATGACGTGACAACCTACGTATTTTACACCGTCAAGGTGTACTCGCCCGATCGTGACACGGTGTGAAACTATGTTAGAAAAATTTGGAACAATTCAGCGTAGCACCATTCTAACAGAAGTTAAGCCCGATTAACGTCAAATGTGTTTTAATACAAGGAATGCAGCGTACGGGTTTATTGGAACATGTTTTAATATAATTACGGAAATTATTATAAATTTATTCGGTACGTACACTTCCATAGTTTCGGATCATTGACTGCCTGTTGATTTGATCAGAAGGATAACAACCATATACAAAAATAATAAGAGAGTAATATTTGATCGGTAATACAGTCATGGACAATTGTGCGATATGATGGAGATTATTGGACCTTATAAGTATTGATTGCGACGGCAAAAATAGATTGAATTTATTTCGAATATCGATTCTAAAGCCATGTCTCCTTATTCTCTTTATAGTTATGTTTAAAGAGAAATGGTTTTAGAATCGGTATTCACAAGAAATTTAATATATTTTCAGCTTTTCAATCAGTACTCATACGGTACGTAAAGAATTCTGTTGCAGAATACAGAGAGTTCGCCTATAAACCGCACATTTTACTACATTTACAGTGTGTCACAGGTGTCGTGCAAATTTTTAACGATATTCAAATTAGCTAAATAGAATTCGAACAAAATTCGACTAAATATTTTTTGTTTTCTGTAGCTATCTATATCTTAACCCCTACGCTGAAATCTGTGCCGATTGACACGTTCAAATATATTGATAATCGAAAATTGATGTCAAGTCAAATCATTTTTCGTTTCGTTTCAAAAAGTTCAAAGTTTTTCCGGTCAAAATTCGTGGTCGAAAGTTATTCTAAAATATACGCAAGAAAATTCGGTTTAGAAGTACTGCTCGATGTTCTCCTAACTAAGCTATCTTAAATTGTAAAAAACTAAATTTGTTGAAGTGCCATTTCCTAAGTACCTGCAGGTACTTTATTTTCTAAAAGATAATTTTCCACTACATGTCTACTCGGTCTACA
The DNA here is from genome assembly GCA_004367975.1 of Mesochordaeus erythrocephalus. Lineage (NCBI taxonomy): Eukaryota > Metazoa > Chordata > Appendicularia > Copelata > Oikopleuridae > Mesochordaeus > Mesochordaeus erythrocephalus. The sequence continues at coordinate 11,421 of SCLF01039732.1, forward strand.
CATGTCCACTACATGTCTACTCGGTCCACGTTGTCTACTCGGGCTTCCAGTCTGAAAGTGCGTTAAAAAACGGGAGGTGGGTTTATGGGGGATCCTCTAACAGAAATTATGGTCCGATTAACACAGATTTCAGTTTGTGGGCTAACATTAATTATTAATTACTGAGTACACTTGGCAATATTTTAACAGTATTTGACAACATCATATGTGTCAACATCTTCATTTCAGACTCCATTTAGAATATGAGTGCCACTACTTTACTCGGGAAAAAAAAAGTGCAAGACCTTGGTTTTATATCGGCTCATGAGCACTTACGAATGAACTTCGATTGCAGCTTCACCGCATCAAAGCTTTGCGATCTTGATACTAATTTGAAATTAAATGACATGGACAAGCATCAGTCAGCAATGGTCCGCCAATTCCCTTATCATTTTAAGGATAATTTGCATTTGACTGATTATGATGCCGTATTATACGACTTGAAAGGTAGTTATCGCTAAATATAATAATATAAAGGAGAAAACGAAATGATACTTTTTCTTTAATTAATTAAGCAGTGGATACCCTGAGCGAAATTTCCTATGGATACCATTCAGGGACAGAATGTCATCCTCTCTTCTTTCCGGGGGCGTTGCGAACGAGCCCGAGCTTTTTTAGACAGGCTGTGGAGCACGATACAGACAAGATAGGAAAATAATTTTTACATATTCC
>SCLF01039843.1:0-12125 GCA_004367975.1 Mesochordaeus erythrocephalus
TAAACAAGTAATAGAGAGAATCAATTTAAGCGGGTCAATTAGTACTTTCACTTTAACCCGGAAACATATCACGTTAAGACAAAAAATGTGATTTCGTGAAGTATGTCGGATTGGCTCGAAAGTGGGCTTAATAGACGCGTCATGACTCAAGCTGCAATTCTTCTTATAGGACCGACCCCGAATTCTTACACGTGACCTAGTTATAGCCCAACAAATTTATAGCCCAAATTTTCAAAAATTGACAAAATCACGGCTTTTTCACTTTTCTACTTTTTTATGATTTAGAAATCATGCTACTATTCCAAAGTATGCTCACTAAAAAATCGAGTAAAAGCTAAAATACAGGAATAAATGTGTCAATTTCGACAATGTGATTTTCGAGGTCCGTAGCTTTAAAACAAATAATCGCAGTATGCTTTGGATACTTGTATTATATGTGCAGGGGCCTAATTAATCTAGCACGATTTGGTTCGGTGAGCTAAATAAAATCAGGGTTTAAAAAAAGGTCTGTTTGACCTGGTTGTCTTTAGAGGGGGTTAACTGTACGAAGGTGTATAAATTTGGAAATTCTGAAAATCGCTTTGGAACCGCAAGAACAAACTCTATCAGACAGGCTAAGTTTCGTTAAACGTTTAGGTGCATCCTGGAAGCGGGGGGGGGGGCACTTTGGACAGGTGTGGTGTGATCATCATTATATTTAACTTGTCGAACAAATATGTAAATAAGATGCGGATAAAACTCGAGGTTACTGTGTACATTATAATCCAAATCAATCACTGCTTAATTTTTGTGTACTTTAAGATACATGTTAAATATAATGACGATCACACCAGAGTGAGACACCAATCGGAACCGGCAGTTGTAATATTTTTTTAAGATTATTCTCCCACTTCGAAAAATATGTAACCCAAACAAGGTTGCTCACCCAGATTTGAGACAATTCTCAAAGGACGATATATAGTATATCAATACTTTGACGGGTCGTATTCAATCCGTCCTTCGCTTTACTAGACAGGCTGTGGAGCCCGACACAGACGAGATAGGGCAAGATAGGATATTTTTAAGATCTAAAAATTATATTTCTAGCGTATTTCAGCAAGAAAGGGGGTTAACGCCCTAGCTAAGTATTTAGTCAATAATGAAATTATTAGTATTATTAGACGAAGAAATAGGGCGGGATGAAGGTGCTACACGTAAAGAAGACAACACTGAATGCGGAGAAGACGGAAGAAAGCATGATAGAAAGACTGGTGGCATTGCCAGAAAAACAGGGAGAAATACAGGCAGAATTTGCTATTTTAGTACGGGAATGGAAAACAGTAAACCACAAACAATGAGACGGCCGAAAAATATCCACAAATTACCGGAAAAACTTTAATGATATTAAAAAAGACATACAAACAACAACGAAGGCAAACCAAAAACGAATGGAGAAGGCGGCCCTTACCAGGAAGATGGTAAAATATGCGACAGGAGGAGAACGTGAGCACATGCAGGGATTGCGGTCTCAAGGGCCACAAGAAACACAGATGTGAAGCGAAAAGAATTATTCTAACTCCAAAGAACGAAAAATAGGCACGAGTATTGGAATGTTTAACTTCGCCATTATGGCGGCCCCAATTACGGCAACTTACAAAGGAAACAAGTGGGTGTGGACGCCGAAAGCAGAGGAAGCACTAATTAACTTAAACCTACATTACATGCCCAACGCTTAAATTTAGATTTCCAGACACGATTGAAGACGACTTCATACTGGAAAGCGATGCCTCAGAAAAAATATCTGTATATCTACACGAAGGAGGAAGTAAAAAGGGGACCAAAAACAACGAGATTCAGACGAAACCATCAAAATAAATGGTTGTTTCAGATTTTCTAAGTAAAAAAAATGAACGAAAACAGAAATGAAAAAAGTACAAAAAGAAGACAGAATTTTAAAGGAGGAAAAGATACATCAAATAAGATAAGTCCACTCGAAGATAATTAACAAATATTACTTACTGAAAAACAGACTAAAATGACAAACAACACCAGTTTGCCAAAGCTCCTACCAAAATTCTAGGAGGAAAATTGGGATCAGATTATACCGGAAGTGGTGCATGGACTGAACCAGTTACCTAATGAGTTAACTGGATTCACTACATTTTAACTCGAAACATACTTAAAGGCGTAGAATAGCAACAATCCATCTACAAGCCCAACCGGAAGAAGAAAAAAAATCCAGTAGATAAGGGAAGAAACACGGGAACAAATAAAGAAAGCAATTTCACGCCGTATGAAGATGGGGAAGAAGTATTAATAAAAGATAGGTCCATACATCAAACAGAGGTGTATGGAGAAGTAGGTGCCTTCAAAATGAAGGAGAAGAACGAAGAATGAAATGGGATCATAAGGAAAAACTCAAACCAATTGTGGAAACCCAAAAGGGATGGCGCAAAAAAGGGCGAACCCAAACAAAGAAGGGCTAATACAGCTACATTTCATCATATAACTCTCAATCAAGAATTGCGACTCAGCAAACTGAGACAGGCGACGAAAGTGGAAGTGAAGGGATACAAAGTGGGAACGACATGTTTCAAAAAAATCAAAGAAAAGGGGCAAATAGGCAAACATAGGATAAATTCGTCGAATTACAGAGGTCGTAGGTACAGATGGGCGTGTAGAGATGGGGAAACAGGATAGGGAAAAAGAACCAGTGGAAAAGCATGGGGAGGGAATAAATGGGAAGCCAGCAAGTCCAAAAAAGGAGCCAGATCTATTCTTGACAGACAAGGAGCCAGAAAGAGAGGATGAAAATTTCCTCTGAGCAGAGGAACACCAGAGGGTACAGAAGACTATCTTGGGAAAATGAAGAAATTGAACTGCCCAATAGTACTAAAAACTGAAAACATCAAATCTAATTGTAAGATTTAGCACGCATTGCACGAAGTAAACAGTGATCAATTTAGGCAAGTAGAGAGCCACCTGATAGAATAATTTATTAATCAAATACGAGTTATATCTATATAATGCCTGGTAAGTAACAGGAATACTTGAAAGTGCGTAATTATGGACATCATTAAGTGATTAATTCAGCGACCTAAAGTAATTCAGTCCACTTAGCGGTCAGGCACGCGCAGTACTTAAGGTTATAGACGGTATCAGTGGTCCCGTTCAAACAATTTAATACGCGCTATTCGTAATATTAAAAAAAGTAAAGACACAAAGACAACACGCACTTTCGAGTCTTTATATGATATATTTTCTACATTACCTAACTGTAGCTCGTATTGTATTAATACATATTAGTCTGATGCCCAATTCCTTTTCGATAGTGTGCAGTCTATCATAGGTTGTAACTGAACTTCACACTATTGCATATAATAATCCCACAGTCGTTGACACTCGCAAAACAATCGGCCCATAAGTATATATCCCTAATCTGCATCGTTGGTTCTTTCATTTTTTCCGCAAAAATGAGCGGTGCATGGAAGCAGATTGAATGATGATATAGCGATTCTGCTTCTAGTTATAAGCGCTTCCTTTCGGAAAAAATTAAAGGAGCAGGTATGCGGATTAGGGATATAGGATTATTATGTATTATTATAGGATAGTGTTTCTTTTTCCAACTATCTTCCTTCTATTATTTTAGCACCTGGCTCGATTATTTAATACCTCAAAAGCCCACATATGACTACCAACACGGCCAAAACCGACTTGGACTTCATCGGCAATGCAGAGGGTACCATTCGCGTGACAGTCTTCATAAACTTCCTTGAAATATCCTTCTGGAGGCATTATTTGACCTTACAGCAAGATAAACATACATTTTATTGAACGAAAGTTGACCTTGAAAATAATAATAAAAAATAATATGTACTTTTGTAGTTCATAAAATTGAGTCACTGTCTATATATGGATATACAACTAGTCAGAAATTGTCAAAATTGGTCTAGTTTTATCAATACAAATGATAGTTCGATCATAGGGTATGTTTGCCACGTGGACCTGCACAAGACATAAGTGATTCAGCGATGTAAGCAGCAACTTTGTTCTTATTATTTTCCAAGACCTGGTTCACCTGCTGAGCGTAAAGCGTCGCTGCAGTCGGACCGGTATGTTTTCCGCGAAACGCATCCGGAGCATCGACCACATGCACATGGTCCGGCTTTTGAACCAAACCTCGCTCCTTCCATTTATATGGCGATACATCAAGGGCGGATTGTACATGACCATGGTAACCCCCAGTAAGGCAAATGTAATCTTTTCTACCCGTGTAGTAAGAAGCAAGTCTTAGTGCCAAATCCGTTGCCTCAGATCCGGAATTGCAGAAAAGTACAGTGTCCAAGGAATCGTCAAAACATGAAAGGAGCTTCTCCGAATACTGATAAAAAATATTACTTAATCAATTTATTTAATTATTGATTTATATCTCACACATGGCTGTCAAACGTTCCCCCGGGGCGTCCACGGTAGCAACTGATAGCTTAACGTGACTTATAGAGTTTTTCTAATGACTTTGAGATGCCGAATCTGTTTCCAGAATATCGAAAATTATACGGCGTTGTACACTTAACCCCACTAAAGACAACGTGAAAAAGACCTTTTTTGAAAAAGGTTAGTTTTAATTCATCGGGACATGGCAGCTACAGACCCCAGGGCATCCAATAAAGGTATCGAAAACATACTCCGATTATTTGTTCTAAAAATATGTACCTCGAAAGTCACATTGTTCAAAAATGGACAAAATTGACCTTGACCGCCTAGAAATTGGTTTGTTTACGCAGTTGTTTCGAGTCGAGTTTTTAGTACACATACTCTGGGATCTTGCCATGTTTTCTAATTCATAATAAAATGGAAAATTTCGTGATTTTGCTGGAGTCATGACGCGTCGAATAAGTCCACTTTCGAGCCAATCGGACATACTTCCGGAAATCACATGTTTGTATTCTAATTGCCATACAATTTCACAATATTTTAAATCTCCGACTTACCCCGACATTGGACTCATTCGACGCGCACGGATGTCGGCTACATTTCTTCTCATAGGATTGACCCCGAATTCCTAACCCTATTATGTAGTTATAGCAACTAGAATGCACAAATGTGATTTCGGGATGTATATCCGATTATTCGACGCTTCTTGGCTCCAGCTTCAATTCTTCTCAAAGGACCGACCCGAATTGTTAACACGTGAGCTAGTTATAGCCCAAAAATATAATTTCCAAAGTACAAATTTTCAACAAGTAACAAAATCACGAATTTTTCACTTTTCAATTTTATTATGATTTTAAAACCATGAGAAGATCCCAAAGTATGTTCACTAAAAAATCGACTTGAAACAACCGTGGAAAACCAAATTTTAGGGCGGTCAAAATCAATTTTGTCCATTTTTGAACAGTGTGACTTTCGAGGTCCATAGCTTTAAAAAATTAGCATTCAGTTAAAATTAGCATTTTTTTTTTTTTCAAAAAAAAGGTCTTTTTCACGTTCTATCTTTAGGGGGTTAACTGTACGACGCCGTATAATTTTGGAAAAACTCTATAAGACTCACTAAGTCACGTTAATCTATCAGTTGCTGCCGGGGCCCGTTTGACTGCTGTGTCACATGCACTAGAAGTAACCTAATGAGTTACCGGCCCGTATTTAGAGTTATTAATCCACCACCTCTACCCTAAATTGTGCGTAACAGTTTTAGTCGAAATTTTAGACCGGAAGTCTTGGCTGTAAACCAAAATTTAATATTTGCTAGCGGAATCACACCAAATTGTTGCGCGAGAAGATCTTTAGTAAAAAATTGTTTTCAAAAAACCGTTTTTGTGTCTACGTGTTAAATAAACTCTGTAACACCAACTTATTAATCTGTATGCATAACTTATGATGGATATTGAACTAGAATGATGTTTACCCCATTCTAAAATCAATAACCCTGATGAACTTGACATTTTACTCGTCAAAACTAAATTCGACGCAGAGCAAGTTATTACTATTCGCTTCGGTGAATATTAATTCAGTGAACCTGAAGTGAATATTCCGTGACGGTATTTGTCCAGTTTTTTCCCCGCAATTTCCGGATTTTCGTTTTTTTTTGCGTTCACGTCCTGTCAAAACATGCGCATGGAAATTCGGTTTATATGTACTGCTCGATGTTTTCCTGAATTGTAAAAAAAATTGTAAAAAAAAGAACGAATAAGATAACATTTTGACTTTCCTCTGGTGGGCTGAATACCCGATGGACCGCGACAGGAATAAACTACGTTCCTTTGGTTGTCGTGGTCCATTTTAAGTATGTTTCAGGCACTATTTCGGTTATTTTTGTCCACGGAGATTAATCCATTTATTTCAATCTCCAGAATTCCAATATAAGTTTTGTTTTCAAAAATGCCAAGGGTGAATATGCGTTCAAATAATACAGTTTTCATTAGATTTTATTCAAAATTATGATGCTTGTGAAGTTCAGAATGCTGGCATAGTAAGGCAGCTTGTATTTACAGTAGCTTGTAGTCATTACCAGTGAATTTTGACCATTTTTGTGAACATTACACAATTCTATCTACTGTTGGTGTTGCAAAGATATATGGTTGCAATGATGGTGTAATATACGGAATTTTTAACATCTACTATAATACCTCGGATACAGATTTAAAACTCAAAATACACACTTACACGTCTCAGTACGCGCCTCCCTTCTGTATTCTTGTTTATAATAGTCAGTTTTCTAACAAAGCGGTATGTTTCACCCGTATTCACAATGCTGTATAAAGCTTAAGAACTGGCCCGAATTGAAGAACATTTCACGTACAATTAATAGCTAGAAGAATTAACCAACGAAAATACAAATCTTCTGAAATAATGGACAATGTATAAAAACAAGTTTGCGTGAAATTACCATGTCTAAGGCCTTTAAAACGTAAAAAAACAGGGCCATGGACAAAAATAACCAAAATGGTGCTTAAGAGATATCAATATGGGATTTTTGACATTCACTTCCGATAGAACCAATCCAGTTATCCATCCAGAGTCAATCCAATAATGTTTATGGGCAGTAGTTTTTGCAATAATACTAGTACCTTGTAAATTTGCCAATAAACACGTGGTCGTCTTGAACTGACCTCGTATACAGTAGTTAGAGCTCATGTGTAAAGTATGTTAGCCATACTATGAAATTCTACAGAGCCGTACCACAAAATGTGGTCATGTTTTGATCGAAGATGGAAATATAGAAACGACTGAATATTAAACGAACAAATCTTAATTTCTGCGCCTTTAACAAACATTTCCTTTTTACTATAAATAAGCTAATAACAAGTGAAATATCACGTTCCGAAAATGTTGAAATTTTTTCTGCCTATAACCCGTAGAGGTGATTATAATATTATTAGTATATTGCCGTATAACGAAGAAATACGTCATAGTCTGCGGGACCGCGCGTTTCCTGCGGGACCGCGCGTTTCCTTATTTTTTAGCGCGCCATAATAATTCCGCAAATAGTTGTTAATTATGTCGCCTAGATACCGGGTTGTTAAATCGGGCACAAAACTAGGGTTAGCGAAGCTAACGATAGATTTTTGTGTGTGTCTGTTTATAATTGCCTTTTAATTCTAAAATTAGAACCACTCTGCGACCTCACCTGAACCACCCGTGGATTTAAATAACGTGTGTTCGTGTACTGGAGCTGCATTTGTTTCGTCACAGCTTCTGTTACAGCTGGATGGCAGTGACCGACTAAAATGAACTAAATAAGTTGAAACAAGTCTTAAACAGTACCGTGTGCAACATTATTAATAAGATCCAGGTAACGATCGCCTTGGCTATCAATTAAATATTGACCTTCGGCCTGTTCAATTAACAACTCTTGCTTTGCGGATTCGTAGAACAACACATTTGCTGAGGATAGTACGTTTCTTCGCCGTTCTAGGAGCTGAAATAGACCTAAGATACTTTTGCATTTTTAGGTTCACTTCCGACAATAAATTTAGACCGAAAGCACCCGCAATATGTGCGAGATTATTTTATGAGAAAATTCCGGTCATAGTTTTCATACGTAAGACACATGTATCTAGAGTGACCCCTTCCCCCCCCTCGGGTCTAGAGAGCGAGAGGTCCGTTAGCGGGACATAGTTGGTCTGATAGAGTTTTTCATTGCGCTTCCGAATCTGCGTTCGTACAGTTAACCCCAAAAACGCGAAAACGACCTTTTTTTATACAAAAACGTTAATTTTAACTCATGGGGGAATGGCAGCCTAGCGAACTAAATCGTAGTAGATTAATTAGGCGCCTGGGCATCCAATTAAGGTATCCAAAATATACTGTGATTATTTTCGTTAAGGCTATGGACCTCGAACGTCACATGGTCTAAATCGATACCCTTGACGTCGTCGATACTTTTACTGGTTGCCCAGACGCCTCATTAATCTAGCACGATTTAGTTTGGTGAGCTGCCATCCCCCATGACTTAAAATTAACGGTTTTATAAAAAAGATCGTTTTTGTGGGTTAACTATACGAAGGACTATAATTTTGGACATTCTGAAAGTATATTCGGAACGGCAATGAAAAACTCTATCAGACCCACTAAGTCCCGTTAACCGACCTCTTGCAGTCTAGACCCGGGGGCCATATAATTTTGGATATTCTGTAATGAGATGAAAAAACTCTATCAGACTGGCTAAGTCTCGTTAACAAGTTGTTTGCCTTTTTAAAGGGGGGGGTCCGAGTTTGACATGTGTTTTGAGTAAAACCGGAAGACGAAAAAAAATTGATCATATCGTCTTCGAGTTCATTTTATCAGTCTGTTTTTAAACCCGACATGGAGTCTTTACAATTCCCCTAGAGTACCTCTTCTTTTGATATTCGTTTTCCGCCGACCTCTATCTTCATCGTATATTAAATACTAATTTTAATTTCAAACGATATGATCGTTTGACGAAAAATTTGTTTAAATTTGTACTTGTAGATGTTGTCAAATATTTATCATGCTCCATTGTGACCTGGAGCTAGGTCAAACGGCAGTATTGACTTGATAGCATGGCCTCCTTGGTAAATCACGCGTGCTAGTTCTTAAAATATTTTCTATCACCCCTACCAATTGTATATAAGGTTATAATCTATTAACCCCGTCGCCATGTCTGTGGTTTTTCTTTTAAAAATAAGATTGGATTTTCTTCTATTCTAACCCCTCTAAATTATGGATTCTCTGGTACTTCCAGTACGAAAAATACGATTACAAATACTTTTCCGACCATAAATGAGCACTGTACATATTTTTGGCAGTACATATCAATTTTTTTGTAAACTTCCGCAAGAACAGTTAGTCGCGAAGCTATGGATGCATGTGCAAATCATATCAGCAATTATTAAATGAAAAGCTGACCTTCGTCCGAGTTATTTATAGGTTCTTAGTGTAAAAATTGGGGCTAAAAATCAATATAAATGGGTTGTAATATTGTGGGGGGCAACCGCTACGATTTTTGACATTTTCAAAAATGTAAAATAAACGGGTTGTTAAATTGGAGCAAAATTGTGGTTGTATGTCAGTTTCGAAGTGCAAGCTACTTATTAGGATTAGAACAAAAATTGATGATATTGGTGTACGAGAGTTAAAATCGATATATTATTGAGCGCTTATCTTTCTCCCCTTATTTTGTGGTAGTCCATCCGAATGTCTTACTTATCATATAGCCCAAACTTTCCGCATCATTTGGAATGCTTTAACTTCACGAGTTTCACGGCACCAGAAGTCTTATTCTTCAAATTTAAAGATGTTAACGTCAGAGTTGATCCAATCGAATCGATAGATACAATATGCGTTAAGTGTGACTTTTCAGGAAGGATTTTCTTCTTAACACCTCAAAATCCATTTCACACATAATGTATGGCAAATCGGTTAACCAAACTAATATCCATCCTTATAAGCTATTGCCACGTAAATTGATGGCAGTGTAATACCTAACATCTATATTTCACTATTTAACACTTTCCTACATATTTATTCAGTTTTCTGATGGAATATGTGCATGTACTAAAATTCTAGACTGTCGCACTTTTCACCATTTGTATTATAAAACTGAATATTGGATTTTTTGTTGCCATCTAAAATACAGGTTCGATAATAACGTATTGTGTTTTAATTTTCTGCACTAATTCTGTTCTAGCCCAGTCCCCAAGAAATACTGACATATTCTCCGCGTGGAGTACATTTTCCTAGCCGCCAGATCCGATAGTAATTTATTTGTTGTAAGTCTTATGATTCGGTGGTCATGCATAGATCTGTTCAATTCTGTATTCAAGAGCTTATGGGTATGATACTTATAGCTACTGACTCCAATACAATGGACGATACCCTGGCTTCACCTATTAAGTTCCACTAATATTATACTTGTTGCTCCGTCTTTTATTAATGCTTTTCTAGCTGAGCATAGATTGCTCGTGTGTTAATCTTAAGTTCATGAATATCATTGGCTTCTTCAACATGTCCATATATAGCAGATCAGATTTGCAATATGATTCGGAACAGTTTATCACTCAATATCTCCTGAATTTTTAAATTACAAATTCGTTTCCCAAGAAGCGTCGTTGACCTCATAGTATCATTCCCACGTAACAACTCTTATGGGGAGCGATTCACCCATGTTTCATATAACACAGTCCCGAAATAAATATGTTGATCGGTATAAAAATATTATAAATTATTAAAAATTTCTTATGGCGAGTGATTCACCTATGAGGCCGTAACAGACCGTGTAGGATCTCGCTTGGCTGTAAGATCAGCATTTAGTATCACCCAGATCCGAAATAGAGAATTGCGGACGAAACATAATATTTTTAAACTATAGGGAGAAACTACAGTTCGTAAGGGGAGTGATTAATCTATGAGGCCGTAACCGACCGAGTACGTGGATCTGGCCTGGCTGGAAGAGCAGTGTTTAGTATCACCCATATCCGAACTCGTACTGAAGAAGAAAATACAATATATTTTTGCTAACCTTCTAGTATCAGCAATTTCAATCTTTTCGAAGGTAATTTTACCTCAAACAATAACAAGTAAATAGCTCTGAAAGGTATAGTTCAATAAATAATTATATTTTCATGACGAGTCTAAAACAAAACGTCCTTAACGCGTCCACAACGCTCTTCTATCGCAGATATCTCGAGAACTTTTCAAACAAAATTAGTCCCGACGAAAATCTTTCAGTGTAACTAATTTGACAGACCAAAAGTGATTTGCAAAATTTAACTGTCATTATCTCAGCGGTTGGAGCTCTATTTTCATCGTAATTTTGTCAGTGTTTTGCCGTTGTATCATTGTCGTTAAGGACAAAAGATGACGTTCTTATCCTCTACAGAACATTTGTATTGAATATACACTGGAGCAGTGACGAGTTTTTTGAAGAAATAAAACGGTTTACTAATTACAGCACTAATAGTTTTGACGGTAGGAACTCGCATGGAAACAAAATAATGGTCTCACATTCTAAACATTTTGTATTGAATATGTGGTGAAGCAGTCTCCATTTTTTTAGAAATCCAACGGTTTTCCAACTATGACTCCATATCTTTTAACCCCAATAACTCAGATTAATTTTATTAATGTTCTTTGGGTATCCTTGTTGGCATAGAAACCAATTACGTTCTAATATAGCTTTCAGTATTTGTTAGTGAATTTACAGTGAGACTGTCAAAATTTTCTCCAATAACGTTCTTTTGTTTCGTTATTATGTTATATCTAATACATTAATTAACTTTCATGTAATTCGTCTTTCTCTATAAATCGTTCTATCCTAGTGGGCTTATTGTGATAATTTTCTGAATATCGGGCAACTATAAATCGAATATTGAATGAAATGTTAAATCTATATAATAAAAACAAAAAGCTATCAACTAATTACAGTTAATTAGTAAATAATTACTAATAATATGTGTCTGTTATTAAGCTAGGTACCCTGACTTTTTTGGATTTTTAGGCATATTATTTGATCGAAAAAATATTATTTGAATGAAATTCGCGTTCTAACCCTTATATCATGGGCGTGTTTGTAAACAGACAGATAACAATTAATTACAAAAAATTCCAATAATACATGCCTGTTATTAAGCTAGGTACCCTGAAATTTCTGGACTTCTAGCTATATATTTGACGGAGAAAATATT
>SCLF01039954.1:0-12122 GCA_004367975.1 Mesochordaeus erythrocephalus
GAAAAATAATAAATAAAAACAAGCCGGAACACGAGAGTTATACCTGATACGAAAAGCACAAGAAGAGAGCAAAGCAAGAACGAGAGTAAAAGCACGAACAAGAGCGTCAGACACGGGAAGAAAAGAGAGGAGGGCAGAAAGCTTCAAGCAGCACGATACGAAATAAAATGGTAAACGGGATAATTGACGGACATACAGGGTAGACACTTACATACACCTCAATTATGACAAAAACTGGGGAGGATACATTAATATTCGGTATTGATATATATTCATTCTTCTTTGGAAGAGGTATTTTACTTTTCAAATAAGCATTATGATTTTCAACATTGAGCTCATTATTGACATATCCTTATCTTCGGTAGAAGACGGTTAGTTTTATTATGAAGCATTATGATAATCAACATGGTTGATTTTGATCATGGCTTTGTATTTGCTTAGAAAAGCGTGAGCCACTTGGCGGATAAACATAAGAAGCGTTTAGTTCGTATTGGGTACCCCGGGTGTTACATTATAACAAGCATCTGGGAGGATATACTAATATTCAGTATTGATATACAGTATTAACGCTAAAAGTGCGAACCCTAAAAGTGGCAATTTTTCAAAATTTGAGGAACCGTGATTTTGTTTTAAAGTTTATTCAGGCAGACTGCACGCTCTTCGGTAATTTTTTCGCCAACTAGCTTGTATCGAATTTTGACCCCATTTTTATAAAGAATACGGCCATGCTGTTGCAAACCAAATACTCCTGTTTCGTCCCCATTCAACAGAACATCAGGTGCAAACGATGACAATTAAGTTCCATTTCATTCCGATAATTCAAAAGCTCGGCAGGAGATATCGGCTCCTTATTGGATTTTCGCGAAGTAAAATCCCATTTATTATTTTTCAGGAAATTATTGAAGTAAGTTTGACCGAATTCATATCTGTTGAGAGCATCCAATTCATTGAAAGGTGGCTTATCACGTAATATTTTTTGCCAGTATTGATAAATTATGATATGTGAACAACGTTACATTCATTTTGCGTAATTGCAGCTAAAATTTTGCCTGAATCTTGACGGAGGCTGTAATAACTGGAAAGTGACAGAGGTTTTTCGTATATTGACCCAAAGTAATCCATGACCGCGCTTATATAAGGTTATATGCTATAGATAATAAATAAGTAAAATAAATTAAATTGTCGAATATATATTGCTTTAACCAGACCTTCGAGTTCTCTTTTTATCTGTATCCGTCTTAATTAATGAGGTTATATGTTAACGTTCCTTGAGTGTACAGAAGATTTTGCTCGATCTTGTTTTTGTTTTTTTAGTAACTTTTGGCATGTAAAACAATGCACAAATACAATTTTTTGAAATTATTAAAAATTTTATCAAATTCGCAGTAGTTTTCGTCTAGAAATTTGCATTAGAATATAGGAAACCATTAGAATAACCTTAATTTGAAACAATTCAGACAAATAAAAGGGGTTTAGAACAATTTAAAAAAATAACCCTAAAAGTGGGAAATTTTCAATTTTAACTGAACTTTTTTTCCCACTTTTAGCGTTAATACTGTTAGAATAACCTTAATTTGAAACAATTCAGACAAATAAAAGGGGTTTAGAACAATTTAAAAAAATAACCCTGAAAGTGGGAAATTTTCAATTTTAACGGAACTTTTTTTTCCCACTCTTAGCGTAAATACTGTATATATATATATATCGATCGCGTGGTAGTGGGATGACTTCGCGGGTTAAGGTCAGGATGTCAACTATAGCCCTTGGGGAGGTCAATATTCAGTTCGGGATATAAATTCTGAGATGGAGTTAATATTGTCAATCCGCTCCCGTATGTTATTACCATATACAAATATGAATAGAATGGAAGACGCCTACAGCAACGAAACCAATTCGTGGTATAATTGGCAGCTTTACTACCACTGTAATTAGGTATTAATTTTGGTCATGTACCCCTTCTCCGTGTGCATTCTTGCCTTTATCGCGCCATGATTTGTCAACATTTTCTGTCATAAATAAATATTTCGTGCCTTACCCCCTGGAGTCGCAAGCTTTCAGTTTTCAGATCCTAAGATGACATCGTTTGCTAGCGTTCGTTACCATTTATGTGCCGTTTGCTTCGGGTGGGTATACATTTCATTTCTAGTTTATCCATGTTTTTGTTCAACAAAATTTAATTAATTTAAATTAATATTTTTAAATGCATCCTAATATATTCACACAAATTACGCAATTGGGTTTTCAGATTTTGTTAGACCCGTACGCACATATAGTTCCGTCTAGTTCGTTCTTAAAATTAACGCAAAATGATGTAATTAACGTTCAAAATAAGATATAACGGAGTCCTGGGGTAATTTTAAGTATTTTATCATCAATTTTAGGTCTAATACATTTGTGGGTAGGAAATAAACTAAATCTGAAAACCTGACCGCTTAATCTGCGTTCATACCCATATTTATTTTCGCTAAACAAAAACATGGATCACACCGAACGATTATTACACACTTGAAATGAACAGCACCGAAATGGTAACGTACAGACACAGAGGCTTAATGAGACCGCTGGAAGAAGAGAGGAACTCAAGCTTAACTATCATTAAGTAACGGTTCTCTTAAATATAATTATTTATATCATTATTACTTCCGGGGAGATTTGGGATATAGTTGTAGGATAATATTAACATTTGTTTAAAACAGAGTTTTTGGACTAAAACGAACATGACGAGGTTCAATTCGCCGAATGATTTATATAAGGGTTGAACAACCAGATTAGTAAATTTAAATGTTCGAGCTGAATTTCGCAATTTTATTTAGTTATATACTAATAAATGTATATTAGCATATATTAGCAAAAACTTTGATTTTAATGAAATTCAAATATTCTGCTGACTCATTTAAATATGTAATATAATGTGGCCAATATCGGTAAAATCCGTTTATATCGCTGACAAATTAGTTGTAGATCATCTTCCAGGGCTATATTTTTTCAAAAAAAAAAACAGATTATTTCACGTTCTGTCTTTAGGGGGGTTAACTGTACGACGCCGTATAATTTTGGACATTCTGAGAACAGATTCGGAACCGCAATAAAAAACTCTACCAGACTCACTAAGTCTGGTTAATCGCTCCAATAGAGTCATTAAATGGCAACAGCACAGACTCGCCTACCGCACAGATTAAGGGCAAACGATAATATTCTACTGTCGAAGGTTAGCAGTGTTAGATCTGTCTCCATTCACTACCGCCCCATCCACATTATAGTTTAGGGGCATCCAGGTTTTATCATCGATATTAGGGTTAGCTACGGCAATTCTACTTTTTCTCTCCAATCTAACAACCCAATTATCACTGTTTAACATTCTAAAAGGTTGAATAAAAGGCATTCCAACAGGGTAAAGGGATTGTTTCCCTTTATATAGCCATTTAACCGTAATTATAAGCAACCCGCTGATACCGATGGAAGCCCTCTCTTTGATGTTAAGTTTGTACTATCATCGTAAGAAGGTATTAAAAACGCACTTAAATACGGCCTTCCCATAAACCATATCCTAACGCAAATGGCTAGAAAAATGAGTGGTTCGTTCTTATAGGTGGTGGAAATATTATCTAAAAAGGCCTGTTCGAGAGACAGTCAAAATATTAGCATTTTATTAGTGTGTAACCATTTTATTTATTTGAATACATGATTAGAACCAGGACTAGGGTATGGTAGTTATTATAATTTATTATAAAATGTCATTTTAATTAACCACAACCTTCTGATTATTGTATGTTACACATGTGTCAAAACTGCCCCCTGCACCTGATCGGTTAACGAGACTTAGTGAGACCAATGGAGTTTTTCATTGCGGCTCCGAATCGGTTTTCAGAATGTCCAAAATTATACGGCATCCTACAGTTAACCCCCTCTAAAGACAAAAAGTGAGTCGAATATAATTGATTTGACCGTCCTGAAATATGGTTTTAACGCAGTTGCTTCGAGTCGAATTTTTAGTGAACATACTTCTAAATTATAATAAAAATCGAAAAGTGAAAAATTCGCGATTTTTTCACTTTTTGAAAATTTGTACCTTTTAAGGTCCATGTTTTGGCCTATAACTTGGTCACATGTTAAGAATTCGAAGTCAGTCCTCTGAGAAGAATTGAAGAAGCCCACATTCTAGCCAATCCGACATACTTCACGAAATGACAGTTTTGACTTAAATTCGGCCACCCAACATAACGGGCCTATGAGAAAATCTATCAAATATCCTAAAAATTTGAGCTTTACATTACGAAAAGTGCGTACAATTGATTCTTCTCAAGTTATGGGAATTTAAAGGTTCACAATAGGGGTTTTTGGGGGTTAACTGAAAGAAGGCGTATAATTTTGGACATTCTGAAAACAGATTCGGAACCGCAAGGAAAAACTCTATTAGACTCACTAAGTCTCGTTAACCGATCAGTTGCAGCCCAGACCCCATAATGGGGGTCAGTTTTGACACATGTGTGTTATCAAATGGTAATATTTTGACTGGCTCTCGAACAGACCTTTTTAGATCATATTTACAATACCTATAAGAACGAACCACTACTTTTTTCTGCCATTTCCGTTAGGATATACAACCTTATACCAATTCATTAGTTTATACCAATTACGAAATGGCTTGTATTATGAGTTTACATAAGTAAATCATATTTTTAAATAAGTAGTTTTCCACAAAATGCAAAATATCGAGACGGATTCGAACCCGAATATATCCCTCCATTGCTATAATCGCTCGGCCGTTCGGTCACAGCCAAGTCTGTCGAGTTTACGTTTTTAACTTTTCGGTAAACTTCACGTCAGATTCCGACACCAATGTTAGCTTCGAACAGATAGATACTAGTCTGTCAGAAGCTAAGAAATAGAGTTTCAGTTTGTGTTAGGAGAATATAGATAGCATAAACGCTTCGGATGTCATGGCCTCAGTAGTGCAGTGGTAGTGCATTAGATTCCGGAACTAAAGGCCTGGGTTCGATTCCCAGTTGAGGCAGAAATGTTTTCTTAGTGTTTATGAGTCTTTCTCTCATTAGTAGTAATAGTGACATAGGCCGCACCGTTAACAAATGGTGCCTCAACTGAATGGTAACATAATTCAGTGTTAGGGTTCGGGTTCGAGTTCGAGTTAGGGTAGATTCTGGCGATTCATTTTTTACATTTAAAAACGGTAAAAACCACCGACTTTAAAATTATTCACCACAGTATGACACCGCTCATCTGGATTGCATTTTAACACTAGGAGGTCGAACGAATTACAACCAGCAAAATTGGTGGTACCCTACCTACGTTCATCTGCATAACTATTGGTCAACGCATTATGGTTAGCCAAGATGCGCTTTTAAATTTGGTCTGTTCTGTGGTCACATTGTTTCATGTGCTTTTGCTGTCGAAAAGATAAGCAACTAAGCCATCAGTGCCAGCTAATCTAATAGGCTTTCACGCCACAAACAACGCTTGCATCCTTAAGTCTATTTTGGTAAATAAACGATGGCATTAACCCTTAAAACTATTGGTTAAAATCATGGAAACCATGATGAAATTCTGGTCTCAAATTTATGTTGATATGGTAACCCACAGCCTCAAGTCAGATTCGGTTAAATTTTATTAAATATTTATAGTTTAATGATAATAAATTAATTTTTTTTTCTGATTCAATCCGTGATATAATAACGCATGCACGTCGCCATGTCTCGAATGACAAGCACTTGACACTAGAATGTTATACCGACCTCCCACCTCCATCACTTCTTTCTGATAAGAATCGAATGGGACTACAGGAAAGGACCCGGCGATGCGGCAGCAGAGAGTGGAGGACCCTCTTTATGTTCTACTCGATATTGAACGCGGTTCGGAGCAATTGACTTATAGAGAGATATAACTAACAGAGAGTGATATGAAGCTTACGACCATTTTATTGTTTGCAGGAAAGGATAATGTACAGTCAACCTGGGTACGCCTACGCAATAGTAACTATGATTTTTATGGGTGTCTATTTGTTGCAAAATGTGACGCTCAACTGACGCTCAGCTGAACATATGTGAATTGAATAACAAAGCACCATTAACCCTCGGGCGAGCACGATGTATGAACCCAATTATATGTCAAGACCCTACTGTGTTCTAGTTATTTATTTTGTTCCATTTGTCTGTTTATCAGTAATTGTGAACCATCGGCGACAACGAGGTTCCCCCAGGACGCCTCAAAATGTTCCGCGGACCATTTAGACATATTTCAAAACAAACATGTAAATGTACGTGCAATTTTAATTTTTTAGTGGAAATTTGCCGGAAATAAAACTAAAAATCACACTCGTAGTTCAACGAGCTGGACTCATTACCAAAAAAATCTTTTCGGTCAAAAACGGAAACCGATCACTGAAAAACAAGTAAATATGACGAAATTGAATATAATGGAATACACTTTCAAAAACACTTTTCAATTCATTTGAAGAAACCCTGTAAATGAAACGCCCTAGACTAAGCGCAACATTCTTCAATTATGTTGTTGTTGCCAGACATTTGTCTATTAAAGCGAACATGAACATTTGACCTTAACCCATGATGTTGCACTATAACCGTATAAAGCCAAGTTTTTTAATATTGTTTTATAATACTCCATTAACATTTATTCTCACCAATTCGTAATTATGTCTTTTTAGTTTTTACTATCTTGGTGTTTGTATTCAGTTTTAGCCCCGCGTTTATATATAGTTTGTATAATAGTTTATTTATAGTTTTATAATGCTTTTTAGAGTCACTTTTCGAATTTTTACAAAACAAAAATTATTTTGGTTGTTGAGCCGGGTGAACAACGTGTTATTGATAATGGGAGAGCATAGTTTGTTTATGACCAGAATAGTTTAATTTGAAAAAAATAGTTTAGTTTGAAAAAAAAATAGTTAAATTTGAAAAATAGTTAAAGAAACGATTTTTGTCTCCGTTTGAATTTGAAAGCTAGACTTCAAACGCGATGCAAATAGTCGTCATGAAGAAGGTACACCCACAGAGATTTGTAATAACTACACTTAATTATTGCACTCGTAAACTACTACACTTATATTGAGTAGCCTTCGTAGGTTAATTTTAAAAATTACTAATTATTTTGACGACTATTATTTCCTTGTCAGTTCCATCATTTTTACGCCTGAAATTCAATTTTCCGCAGCTTTCTTGTTAAATACAGCAACCACGTTGTATTTTTCTGCAATCTATTTCAAAACTTCAAAAATTCAAAAAGTTTCAAAAGTTTTCCAAAATTTCAAAATTCTATAATATTACCAAATTTAAAGATCCTATCATTTCAAAATTTCTTTCCATTTTGAAAACGTTTGAACAATGTTGAATGGAAACGATTGGATTGCATTTGTATGCATCTGGAAATGTGAAATCGCCCGTTAGATAGAGAAATGTCGAGATTATTAATATGCAGATTTGTGGACAGAAATGGTCTGACTAGACTGATTCTTGATATTTCTGGGAAATAATTCGCGTTATTAACAGGATTGAATGTCATGATTGATGTGGTTAAATAATATAATTGAGGTAGTTAGTATTATCCAGAATTTTATGTTCCATTAAAATAGTCTTTGGTAGCAGAAAAAACGTAAATTTTAACCCCTGAGGCATGGCAGCTGGTCGAACTAAATTGTGGTAGATTACTGTGACCCCTGGGCATCCAATAAAAGCATCTAAAATACTCTCAGATTATTTACTTTAAGGCTATGGACCTCGAAAGTATTTTGAACAATGTGACTTTCGAGGTCCATAACATTAAAACAAATAATCTGAGTATATTTTAGGTCTACCACAATTAAGCTCGGCCAGCTGGCATGCCCCAGGGGTTAACATTTACGTTAAAAAAGGTCATGTTAGTGAGCTGATTAAACAAGTAATTGCTTTTGGGCTGTTTCAAAAATTCCAAAAATTTCAAAATTTTCAAAATTTAAATTTTTTTTTTAATTTAGAAATTCTAAAATAGATTCAACAGAACCAATTTTCCGACCAAATATATATATATACTATACATGCAGTGCATGTATATCCTGGGGCATAAGAAATATTCTCCAATGAATAAGTCGTCGTGGATTATAGAAGCTAATCATTTACGTCCACAACCAAATCTAAATAATGATTCATAATCATAATGATTATACGATATGCCATATCCTTCTTTAACTTGTCAAATTTTCCAGCTAGTCGTAAATTTAATGTCGAATAGGGATTCCGTGATTGGCTCTTACTCGCGCCTTTGCTTACCGGCGCCCTCATCCACCATCATAACGTCACGTATACGGGTATAGGATATATATACATATGCATGGTTTTTGTTTTTGCAGTTTTCAGTTAAAAATGGAAAGCGTTTGCTAAGTGGATACGGCCGCTGTCTCATTTGACGATCGAATTTTCACTCGCATGTTTCTCGAAAATAATTTTGGTCGTGTACCGAATTTTTGAAAACATAACAACTTTAAGTAGCAACATTAAGTAGTGTAATATTTCTAAAACTAGATTTTCTCTCTATTTCACTCTCTCTATTTCATTCATCATAATGAAATTTTTTTTTTTTAAACAATAATTTTATATCGCTAAAGCTTCAATCTTTTAATATATCTATTTAATTTGGAGATTAGTCTTCTAGCGGCGTCACATCAGTGGACAACCCAATTGTCCCGTTTCTCTCGAAGCGCACAGTGATAAATTTTTTTTTTCATATAGTCCAGATGCACGATCTAAGTACAGACAATATTTCAGTCTAGAATAATTACTAAATTAGCTAGATAACTACAGATAAATCACTTCACGTTGTAGATGCCGATTATATTGTTCACAAATGCGACGCTTCTAGAAGACTAATCTCCAAATTAAATAAATGTATTAAATGACACAATATATAATGACACATATTAAATGGAACAAATGCCTTCAATTGGTCCAGTCAAAAGTGGGGTACCTAACAAATGACAATTGAAAGAATTCCACTGTTTTACTATTTATGACAGCCCGTTCTTAAATTTCTGGATACAATTATATGGCGCAGATTTTGAGAGAAGTTGCGGCCCAAAATTACAACAGGAAGTAAACCTAAAAATTAAAAATCCGAAAATATACGTCTAAAATTTGACCAAGTTATCGACTTGCTATTTCTAATCTAACAGTCAACATTTACGCGGGCTAGCACTATGCGTTCTCTCGGAAATGGATTTCACCGTTTACGAACCGTTATAGACGCAATGACAGTGAAAACAACAACAAAAGTAATTCTCGAGGTGAAATATTATTAGCGAAGAGTCATGAGTCTAAATTTTCTCAAAAGGGTGAACAGGGGTTATGTTCAAAAAGGGATATACAGGAGTTAGTCGAAATTCTACATTTTTATTTGATGTGGAAAGTCTGATATTTGGAACGCTTTCTTGAATTAAATTAACATTTACGTCCATTATATTTGTTTTTTGTCACCGCCTTCATTGACCTTTGTTCGGTTATACTGTAGTAAAACCGTAGTTAACTCGCCCCCTTGGATAGAATCCGACAGCTTTTTCTATAAACAAAAACTATAATTGCTAATTTAACTCTAAAATTAATTGTTTTTGTTTCGAGCTGAATTCCATCCAAGGTGATTCAGTACGGTTTACACGATAAGGTTTGGTTTCCAGTTGCTTGCATTTTCAGCCATTTCTGGTGAAGATATGGGTTTTAGCCCTATTTAAGTTGTGTGTTTTGAGAAAGCACATTTGTCCAGAGGCGTTCCCCTCCCCCCTAAAAGCAGTTGACTACACGTATAACAGACTTAGCTAGTCTGATAGAGTTTGTTCTTGCGATTCCCCTATGGTAATTTAATACTTCATCATAGGGTTTTTAGGGGGTTAACTGTAAAATGTCGACAACTCTGGAAATTCTGGAACCAGATTCGGAACCCCAAGAAAAAACTCTATCAGACTAGCTAAGTCTGGTATACGTGTAGTCAACTGCTTTTAGGGGAGGGGGACGCCTCTGGACAAATGTGTAAGGGTATTAAACCGAACATACAAGCTTTCTAACTCCGTGTGCCCAGTTTAACAACTGACAAGTTAGACTATGATTTCACTAATTACGCTTAATTATACGTTTTAATAGTATTTAAAGTGACTCTCTTAGCACCGTTTCTTCCTGCCTGAGCGTAGGTCCTGTCGATTTATCGAGGCTTTTTATTGGTCCTCTTCTGAGTCCCAATTTTACCCGCTTCGTCTACGACCCCAGACAACATTATCTATACGAAAGATGAAATTGCAAATGGTTTCAATCTTTGGAATTCGATTATTTCGTGGCGATATGAGAGGCCGATTAAACATGTACATTCTCGGAAAAGAAACTTGTTACACATTTTTGGTTTCTGACTTTTATGTTTAATAGGTTGAAATAAACCCGAACTCTGCTCGAAAATTTTGGATGTATACAGAGCCCTGAAAACCTTAATATAAATCCAAAAGCGTCACATAAAATGTGCTGTTTTTTGTATGTTTCGGAGATTTTTGTTAAAAAACAATATTTGTATGTGAAATTTGATGTTGAACTTGTTATAAAAAAATAATGTTCATTTTATTGACGTGTACATAATATCAAGTACAAATTTAAACAAAAAGTGCGATCATTATTGAAAAAAATATTTACTTTTAAATATGGTTTTTTCACAATTTTAAGTTTTATCTAAATAAAAAGTAAAAGTGTTATTCAACAGGATCAGGGCGTTCGTGGCCTTTCCGAGACAAAAAAATTCGGGAGTCCGAATTCGAAAAAAAATTTGGGAGTCAAACTTCGAAAAAATAAATTCGGGAGTCAAAATTCGAAAATATATAATAGTAAGACCGGAAACCATAAATTATTAAGCGAGGTAGCAATATTCAAATAACGTTATTTGAGGGAGCAGTGTAGGCAACTTGTTTGAGTAACAAAATGAAAAGGCGTAGTAGGTCCAATTTCCTCCACAAGGACTCGAAAAAGAAGGCAAAAGCAACGCTGAAGTATCAAAAGAATATTGGAGCATATTTAAACGAAATAGATCCGATAACATTACTCGTGTGGTGGTCACCTGAATATCCTTTGATGATGAAGGTACCTCCGGAATGTGGGTTAGTACGCTCAATTTTACATTACTATTAATGCATGTAGATGAATAAAATTAGTCTATAATTTAATAAATTGATATTTATGTTATTATTCTTGTCAATCCTGAATAATTTAATAAATTGATATTTATTTTATTATTCTTGTTAATTCTGAATAATAAAATAAATTGATATATATTTTATTATTCTTGTCAATTCTGAATAATTTAATAAATTGATATTTATTTTATTATTCTTGTTAATTCTGAATAATTTAATAAATTGATATTTATTTTATTATTCTTGTTAATTCTTAATAATTTAATAAATTGATATTTATTTTATTATTTTTGTTAATTCTGAATAATTTAATAAATTGATATTTATTTTATTATTTTTATTAATTCTGAATAATTTAATAAATAGATATTTATTTTATTATTCTTGTTAATTCTGAATAATAAAATAAATTGATATATATTTTATTATTCTTGTTAATTCAGAATTATTTAATAAATTGATATTTAATAAAAATTAATTATAATAATATAATTTATTTTTCTATAACGTTTTCGTCATCTTGACATCATCAGTAGACTTAAATAATATGCAAAAGTAGTACAAGAGATACAGAATACTGTTTTTTTTTTGTTTTGCGACAAATATAGCATATAGAATTATATATATATAAATATATTTAAACTTTTCATATAAATCGAACCTTAAAAGTTGAAAAATCGAAAATCAAAAAACCAAAAATCCAAAATCCAAAAATTATCCATAATTTAAAAAAACAATAATAATTACTAATGGAATTCATTCCGACCATACGAAATAATCGTATTTAGATGAAGTTAATTTGTAACAAATATTAGAAATTTTTTTTATTTCTATTGAACAATAATATAGTGGGAATACTTGGTGCCTAAGGACCCTTGTGCGCCTCATTCTTCCATTGGTCGGAATGAATTCCATTAGTAATTATTATTGTTTTTTTAAATTATGGATAATTTTGGATTTT
>SCLF01040065.1:0-12119 GCA_004367975.1 Mesochordaeus erythrocephalus
TTCCCATTTCGAGCACAAAAGTGGTCACTGTTTTTGGTGCGTAAAGTTCCCCCGGCATTTTTAATATGTTCCTCGATTATAAACATTCTATCGGTGACTAAAATGATATAATAATACAATAACAATTTATTTTGACAGTAACTGGTTTTCATATCTCGGACGACCACAGTTGGGATGAAAATGGAGAAATTCTATGAACTGTTAGAGCCTGGGACCTTGATGTGGTATGGGATTGAAATAAATAGCCGTTAATGCTTAAAAACAGTGCAATGTGACCAATTTGGCCAATTTAGGATTGGCCAATTTGACCCATTTAAGTTCAAATATAAATGCTTGGTCATTTCGTGCAGGATTAACCTTTATATGTGGATCCAGTGCTCCGAAACGGAGTTCCAAATCGATAGCATTTCGTGTTGTCCAATGCCTCGGCGATCACAAGATGTTTAACTCGGGTTCCAATCGTCGGGTTGTTTTTGTTATTCCATGTCCGCCTTTAGTCACGTTTTTATTACCTTACGAAAGTTCTAAAAACTTAAACATGAGGGAACTTTCACATGACCTCATTGTTCATTAGTAAAATTTGTTTTCAAAAAGTGTTTTTTTAATTCCGAATGCACGTACAAGAGTTAATTATGGTCAGAATAAATACAGAGTATATTTCTATGCGTTCGGCTCGACTTGTTTCTCAAGCGTATTCCCGACACTAGATGTGCCCTTGTTCCTAATATAATCTCACGGAATTTAATCTGATGAGTAAAGCTACTGTTATCAGTATTCTTTCATTCATTGTTTACCTTTTCCGGGACGTTAACCCCCCTAAGATGCCTTTAGCGTGACCCTATTTGTCTTTGACTTTTATCTTTTCTTCGATGGATTATCCCTAGTTAGGTCTATAAAATTCTAGGGTCAATATAACTTAATATAGAAGAATAATATCAATAACACAATGGTGGATTAATGTCCAGTTCACCCCGACGGGTTAATTGAATAAATTAAATTAACCCCTGTAGTAATGTGTATTTCCAATAGTTTTAGATTTTATTTTTTTCCCCGTCCAACCCCCCCCCCCCAATTCCATTCCAAAACTATTAAATGCAATCAATTACTGGGTGTGCCTTAAGCTGTCTAGTATTCAACGGCTTACTATTGGCTCCTTGATGGCATTAACATGTAAAGTATTATCGATCGAAACAATTGTTGATTTAATAAATCACTTTAGTTAAAATTGTTTAGTCGTCGATTTACGGGAATGCAAATCTGGTCGCACTGGAATGTCCGACCAAAAAGATACGATTTAACTCCTGAGGGTTTGGGTTAGGTCCAATGATGCTCTTCAATTTAACAATCGAATTATGCTTGCTATACACTTGATTTTTTGAATTAAAAATAAAACAATTAAATAAGCACAAACGGGTTGTTAAATTGGAGAGCAAAATTATGGATAGCAACCCTAATATTTGGGTGTGTAAAATTTTAATTGCACTATTTATCACGAACTTTAGCTGAAATTAGGACAGAATAAATGTTGGTAAATCTTTTCACAACACCATAGTATAAATAGTAAAGAGCATGTTTTAGCCGAATTTATTATTGCATTCCATTTGTCCATGTGATCTATTTTTAGTAAAATAAGTGAACCATTTTTGGTCAGTAAATAAAGTTTAGTAAACACTACATTTAATTATATCAATACAGTATGGTCATGTAATTGTCATATAATGCCCATGGGACAAGGATACAGGTATTTATATAAATGAAAGGGCCCAAAACATGGTACAGGGCTACAAAATGGATGTCGTCAAATACAGTTACAGCCAAGTATACCCCGTCATTAACCATTAATTTTAAAGTTGCCAAATCATATCGAAAGTCTGACTGCGTCCACCTGAGTAAACATGTTTAACCCGCACGCTGATGAAATGGCTCTACCCTCACGCTGCAATTTTTTATTTAGTTATTCACAGTAAAGCTGTATTCCGTAAAATTAGGTCGTTTTTGACCTTATGGGGTGGAAACTACGGTATCATATCTACTTATGGGGCTTACCTACCAAATATATTATTCCCTATCAACCCTTTATCAGAATTTAAACTTTGTTATCTAATATTCTTCCGCTCATCTCCCTCTACCTCTGCACCAAATCTGACTGAATTCTGCCTACGCCTAGTATTATTATTAAATATAGCATTATGGGTGATCCCTGAGACTCATAACTGAAACCAAAATAATAATACGTCTAGAAAATTGCTCATTTGGGTGAATATTGACGGCAACTATTTGTCCACTTTACTTATCGTAATTTTCAGATTTTTCGTTTATGGGTTTACTTCCGGTCAACTAATACACAGCTGCCCTCACGCTGAATTCTGTGCCGCTCGACACATTCTCGTGAAACCCATAATTGCCGCTCGACACATTCTCGTGAAACCCATAATTTCAGTTCTAGATTCCAATTTTCGTGCTGTTGATTTCGGGTATAAGGCCAGTTGGAAAAGAGAATTTCCGATATATTTACTAAGACTTAAGCTGTTTTCGGTCAAATTAGGTCATTCTTGACATTATAGGGTATACTAACTGCGGTATTATATCTAATTATCGGCTTATTTGGAATATCCGCCTACACAATATAATATTATTCCATATAACTATCGACTACTTGATCATAATTTGTACTTTTGTATCTCATATTCTTCCGCTCATCATCCTCTACCTCTGTACCAACCGTTGGCGTATTCCGCCCACGCAAATCTGGGATTTATTTGGTGCTGAGTTTCGGTATAACGACCCGTTTATTTTTGTCTCATATTGTTCGCCTCACCTCCCTTCAACTCTGCACCAAACATGGCTGTATTCTGCCTACGCATTTCGTTAATATTATATATAGCAAGATTGATAAACCCCGACACTATTACGCCAAAACAAAAATAGAAACTAAGTCTAGAAGATTTACCATTTGACACAAAATATTTTTTGGTTTTTCTCAAAAAGTTTACGTGCGAATATTGAGAGTTACGTTACAATACATACGCTTAAATTCCATTATATACGCTTCACCAACAGGGGAAGCATTTTTTCAGTTTTTTCCCCAATTTTTTCCGCTAGATGTTTTGCTAACTAAGACACAGCTGTCTTAAATTGTAAAAAACTAATTTTCTTACAGTGCGATTTCCTAAGTACCTATAGGTACATAAGTACCTAATTTGTTTAACGATGCTTTTCCACTAGAGGTCGTCTCGGGCAACAATTTGATGTGACTCCCGATTCGAAAAAAGAATTTCCAGTTTTCAGCCTCCACTTCCGGTCTGAAATTACGTTAAAAAAACGGGCTGGTGGATTATGGGGGTCTTGGGGGGCAAATTAGACATAGCACCTCTCTAACAGAGGTATCGCACGGCACAGACTCCAGCGTGGGGGTTAAATTGGAAAAACAAGTGTAATTTTTTGAAGATACTATTCCACCTGAAGTCGTATCGGGCAATAATTTGGTGAGATTCCCGATTCGAATTTTTTCCGAGTTTTAGCTTCCACTTCCGGAAAATTGGGAAATGTTTAGGTGGGGGTACTGGGTGACTAATTCGGCGTAGCACCACTTTAACGGAAGTATGTGCATAAATTCACACACTACAGCGTGCGGGTTAACCAGCAGGTTTCTGTTTTGAACCTTTCTACTTCATTTAACCACCGTATTAACTTCGTGCTGTATATGCCAAATCTTAGAACAGGTTTGATATTTTTTAACAAGTTTAACAAATTGTTCGAATTTTTTCAATATTTCGGTTGTATTTGTGTGAAATATTGAATTATTTTTCCGGAAGACTTCAGGCAAGTTTTTGCGCGCATTTTGTGCGCGCCTGTTTTTCGTTTCATCTTTTTCTTTTTCGTCCCCCACCCCAATATTATCATGTAGGTTCAGACGCCTTCAAGGAACCGCCCGAATTGTTTTTTAAGAAAAATGGCTTTATATTCACTATTCATGCGGCTGTTTTCGAAGAACACTCTGACACAATAAACGTCCAATTATAATAAATAATTAAAGGAATCGGTCCCACTCCTCGGACCCACAAGCCTTTCTTCGTCGGTATCACAAAATCATTTCAGTTTATTCATTTGATTCATTTATCCATACCTCACTCTGGCTATAAGCAACGTAACTGGGCCATCTTGCATACTAGGCATGAAACGACGTTCACGTGCATACATGGTATGCACGTGGTATACATTGCTTATATACAGAGTTTACCGTATAACTAATTCCATTCATCTTCGACGAAATAATGATTTTAGGCACATATTCATACAACAACTACTGTTAAAAGCTACATTTATGAAATATAACTCTCACAGCCATGGATCAGTTCTCTTCGAATTCGAGCCGTCTCACCGGAAAATCAATGAATAGTTTTTAATAAAAGGTTTACCGTTTGAATGGTGAATGTTTAGCTTTATAATGGTAAACCTTTTATTAAAAACTATTCATTGATTTTCCGGTGAGACGGCTCGAGAAGAAAATATACGACCGGGCGTCGTTCTAGACTCCGGACTGAAATAACGTCCACGAATATGAGGGAGTTTAAGGATGTAATTGATGTCCGGAGTTCAGAAGGAACTCCTGTCCATTTAGGATGTATGGATTAGCGGTAGTTATTTCGTTCACGAAGAATGGAATGGCCTATACAATCTCATTTAATCAACATTCCCATATAAGCCGGGTCTAGTATCCGGCTTATATTGGCATGGTAGCCATTGAGCAAATTATTCCGGTCAATTTTAGAATCTCGATCTCGACACCTGCCTAACTCGGCTGCTCTCCAACAGCAACAACTGCAGCAATACCAGCACCAGCAACAGCAACAGCTGCAAAATCAAATAAGTCATCATCGGGCATCCGGCTACTATGATCGTCCGCCAACATGTAAGATCTTAACTAGCGACTAAAATTATACCGAACAAAAACACGTACAGTGATGTCTTAGAAATTGTCCCATCGTAGGCGGAATTTTCGTTTTTCCAATTCATTAATGGCCTCACTGGGTTTGGAATGAAGTCACCATTAGTTACCATTCGTATATTTGATCACGCGACTATTCATGTGCGGTAAATGAAAGGACCTTTGTTCCGTACACCTACTATCAAGGTGCTATAACTATCGAACCCTTTTATCAGAATTAGTTTATTTTTGTCTCATCTTGTGCGCCTCATCTCCTTCCACCTCTGAACCAAAACAATATGCATGTAAAATCATAGTTTTCATTTGTCGCTAAATTAACGCACCAGACTAAACCTTAACGCACCGCTTTTTCTCACCTCAATGTGGTGCGTTAACGCATAAAGACATAAAATCCGAATCTCTTCGAATCTTTGACTGATATTTTTGACTAGAAAATATCTCGTTTGGTTCTAATACAGTATGGTCTGAATTCAGCGAGATAAAATACAGCTTTGACGCGCTATATTACTTAAATGTGCCCTATTATTCGAATTCGAAGAGATTCGAAGAGATTCGAAGAGATTAGGATTTTATGTCTTTATGCGTTTTTGCAACGACTTTACGAGGACTTACATAATAAGGCTAAGAATGTTACATTACGGGTATAGGGGCCCTTTTAGCCAATTCGGTAAACATTATAAAGGAATAGCTGTGATAACAATAACTGTTATATGCACCCTACTGACCCAGTTAAAAACATACGATTCGAAGACTATAATTCGGCTTATAAGACTAAGTTTGACCTTGCGGATATTTTAAACAAGCTTAAGGGTATGCTGAGTTTAGTGGGTGTATTCCGATCGCATATATAATCATTCAGTACGGGTAGCGAACCCTCAGCACGCGTCAAAACATGTCGTCGATCCATTGGCTCAAATGAGACTGGCGGAGCAGCAACGCAACTCCGAACTGGCGCAACTGCACCTGCTTCAAAAGTGAGTCTAGAACGAACAGCATTGAGCCGTGTTCATGTCAACTAGGAATGTGACTACCGTGTCGCATTCATAACCTCATGCACCATTTAAAAATAAATAGTAATAGTTAGAAATAATGTCATTTATATTAGTTTTATCATTCAAAAAAATTCGCGTGCAATCAAAATTAAGTTTGCCTACATTGTTTATACAGTTAGGTATCGCAAATTGGCCGTACCTAATTTTAAAGGCGTAGAAAAAAATTCAAACTGGCAAATACCGACGAATATAGTTTGTGACGGTGCAAAAAAGGGGAAAACAAGATTTATTGGGCAACAAAATCTTCTCAATACCCTCGGATAATGCGTACTAAAGTTTGAAGTTAAATGCTGATAGACCAGCATACTGAAAAAAGAGTGTCCAGTCAGATGAAAAATTGCAAGACTACATTTCGAACAGGTTTGAACCATACAAACGCTGAGTTGCCTGATGACGAAATCCGAGACTGTGTCGTTTTGAGTAGCAGATTTACCTGCGAAGTGTTACCGCTTAACCAAGTGTAATAATATTTGTGTTTTTGTAATTATTAAACAAAATTTACAATTAAATAAAATTTATAAAAATTACAAAGATCATTAATTCTTACATTTGGTTAAGAGGTAACACTTCGCGGGTTAAGCGAGTCTAATATAATCCTTGATCAAAGAGAAAGTACTATTAGCTCATTCAAACAAAAAATGTCCTAAAGCAGCAACTCCGCAGCGATTAGGGATATCCTATTTTTGCCCTAAAGGCTGTTTTTGATTATTGGCGCTTTTGACCACTTTTGTAAGCCTAAATTTAGGCATTTAGCCCAAATTTAGGCTTACAAAAGTGGTCAAAAGCGCCAATAATCAAAAACATCCTTTAGGGCAAAAATAGGATATATATTCCGCGATATAGATTCCGCGATTGAATTTCCTTTGAGCGAATCTCCAGGCTAAAGTAAAATGGTGTACTGCGTAGGCTAAAAGTAAAACTCATGCACGTCAGGAGTCAGATTCCCAAACTGCTGTTCATAAGTGTCGATCAGATTAAACATTTTTCTATTTTTGCCTTTGATACGGATGAAACAAAAGAATCACACATTTCTCATTAATAAATTCCACCAGTGGGGTACCACTATTTCCTACGTCAAATGATTACATTTTAATTTGACCAATTGTGATCGAGTGTTTAATATTTTTGGTCGAGGTGGAGATGAAGTGGACAATCCAACTGGACGATCTCCACGAGGTTCATTCAAGCAGCGAACCAACTCGCGGTCCAAGTCGAACGACATGCGGTTGTAGAATAGCTAAGACCATATATCCCAAATCCGAACAATGTGTCCGTGGTGATGTACTAGACCACGGACACATTGTTCGGATTTCGGATATACAGACCATATATACAGTGATGTTGGAAAATTGTCCGATCGTATATTTTCTTCTCCGGAAAACCAATGAATAGTTTTTAATAAAATGCTTACCATATTAACTCTGAACGTTTAGCTTTCTAATGGAAAACAGGTTATTAACAACTATTCATTAGTTTTCCGGTGAGACGATCGAGAAGAGAATATACGATCGGTCAATTTTTCCAACATCACCGTATATATCCCAAATCGACACTCAGTGGACGTTTTCTGTAAATGAGATTTTGACCACTTTTGTAAGCCTAAATGTAGGCATTTAAACACTGCAAGTAGAAAACATTCAATGTCCAAAATACATAACAGGCTATAGTTTGAATAT
The DNA here is from genome assembly GCA_004367975.1 of Mesochordaeus erythrocephalus. NCBI lineage: Eukaryota > Metazoa > Chordata > Appendicularia > Copelata > Oikopleuridae > Mesochordaeus > Mesochordaeus erythrocephalus. The sequence continues at coordinate 7,677 of SCLF01040065.1, forward strand.
GAAGTGTCTAAATGCCTAAATTTAGCCTTACAAACGTGGTCAATATGTCATTTACAGTAAACGTCCACTGAGTGTCGATTTGGTATATAAACCGCATCATTGTCGTCTTTTTGCCACAACGTTATTGATATAGGGAAATTGACGGACCGCGATAAAAAAATTTGAAAGAGTTTTATTATTATTGGTTGTATATCTCATAACGGACCTCCCACAATCTCTTTAACTAAATTGGACGTCTGGTGTCTAGAAATATTTCTACCATCAGTTATCGCCCCGATTGCAATATTTAGCAAGTAACCATATCCCGACCTCGTAGATCGAGGTTATGTTTGATTATCAATGACATCATACTTCATACTAATTTTAGTATACTGGCAATTTAGTGAAATTGAAGACACAAAAATGCAACAGATTATTCAACAGAAAACACAACCACAAATTATCAAACATAATCTCGGTACACGCGGTATGGTATACGGTTACTTGCTAAATATAGTAATCGGAGAGAAAACTGATGAACGTAATATTTCGGGACATCAACAATTCAGAGTATAATTTAGTCGCAGACATTCTGGGACACCGGAGTTCGTTATGGGATATAGGATTTCAAACTTGTACATTCGATATGGTCAAACGGACCTGTTATAAAACTTAAGCCGAACCAAATTAACACTATTTAGGCAAAAGGTGATAAGAATGCCCTAAGGCAGTGAGGCCCAAGCTTTCGTTAATCGTTTTTGAAATTTTTTGACAATACTATGATTTATGAGAATAATTTAACGACTCGCATTGAATGACGTAAAATGCGCACTTACCCATGCGCACTATAATATGGACGTAACAATAGAAGCTATATCCTCAACCATCGAATGATATTTATGACACGAAACGCGCATTTGTAGACAGTATGTTTAAATTAAAGTTTATTATACATTCTATATATATTTTTATTAAATTTATCATATTATATTTTTATTAAATTTATCATATTATATTTTTATTAAATTTATCATATTATATTAAATTTATCATATTATATTTTTATTCAATTTATCATATTATATTTTTATTAAAATTGTGTTAGATTTGTATTATATCTCTCAGGCACACATGTGGATACTTATGACCAGGGACCCTGTTTTTAGCGTTTTTATGGCCTTAAACGTGGTTGAATGTTTGATTGAGACCTACTATTCAGCGGAAACCTTAATTTTATCGATTCTCAATAACTTGAAAACAATCGTTGTATAAAAGAAAAAGATAGTGACTAATTTCCAGAATATAGCAGTCTATACAAATTATTATTGTATTGGTATTATTTGACGTGTACGGATGGCAGCTACATTCCTCTCAAATGGTTTACCCCGAATTCCTAACCCGTTATGTAGTTATAGTCACAATGTGTTTTGGGAAAGTATGTCGGTTGACGCGTCATGACTCCAGCTTCAATTATTCTCAAAGTATCGACCCTGATTTCTTAACACGCGACCCAGTTACAGCCCAAACATGGAATTTTAAATTTCCAAAAAGTGACAAGATCACGCGAAAATTGCATTTACCTCCACCTAGTGTTCTCCCGAAATAGCGAGTGGCATAAGCATATTGATCGTGAACAAAATCTATTGCAAAGTGTATACCAACAGTATATAAAATGGTATAGTATTCATCAAAACTGGTCCAAATTCACTAGTATTGACTACAAAGTACTGTAAATGCAAGGTACCTTAGTATGCAAGCATTCTGAATGGCACAAGCAGTTTGATTTGGAATAGAATCTAATGTAAAATGTATGATTTAAAGGAATATTCACCCATGGCGTGTTTGAAAACAAATAAGATATTCGAATTCTGGAAACGGTATTGATTGAATCAATATAGCTGGTCATAAGTATCCAAATGTGTGCCCGAGAGATACTTAACCGTCACGGTACAAAATTATTTATTGTTCACGATACAATCTGGCACAGTATTGCCAATACCCATAACTTGAGAAGAGACAATTGTACGCACTTTTGTAATGTAACACTTTGATCGTGGAGTCTAACCCTGTAACATAGCAAATTTTAACGGTATTTGATACATTTTGTATGTACTTATACCCACTAGAATTCAAAAATATGAATTCGGGAAGTATATCCGATTGGCTCGAAAGTGGGCTTATTCGATGCGTCATGATGACTCCAGCTTTAATTTTTCTCAAAGGACGGACCCCAAATTCTCAACACGTAATCAAGTGATAGGCCAAAAATGGGATTTTTAAGTACAAGATTCCAAAGTATGTTCACTAAAAATTTGACTCGAAACAACTGTATAAAAACTAATGTTTGGTACGATCAGAGTGAATGTAGTTATCCATCACGGTAATCAATATTTATTGCCCACGATACAATGTGGAACAATTATTTCCACGTCAACGACACGCTGAAATTCTAGAAAAACATTATTGGCAATGATTGTGCCGGATGTATCGTGGGCAATAAAAAAAGAATCGAAAAAACATTTCGGAAACATTGGCGATAAGCTTAAAAGTCGTCCCGAAAGTTTTTGACGCGGGGTCAGAGTGGTCAAATTGGGGATAGCATGTGTCCTAGTATCCGAAAAATGCCATTTTTGGCGTCCGTGGCTCAAAATTGGCATTTTGTATCGTGACGGTTAATTAAATGTGTGCTTGAGAGATATTTTCATTTTGGTTATATATATTTTAATAAATATGTATTTAATTTACTTTATTATATTTTTTATCAAATATGTGTTGTTAAATTTGTGGTATGAAATATATTTTTGTATTAAATATATTTTATTAAATTTGTATTAAATTGTTATTAAATATATTTTATTAAACTGTTATTACATATATTTTATTATTTTATTAAATTTATTTTAATTAATTCATTTTATTAATTTTATATTAAATGTAACTTCATTCGAATTTAAATTCGGCTAATTTGATTGAATAACTCAATTATTTGAACGAAGGTGTAAAAGTATCCCACGGGAATGGATATGGGATATACATATGTTAGATTGCCATTAAACTGAAATACACGTCCAATAAAGCACTGCTTAGCATGGTGTCCGACACGTCGTTTTAACCTGAATCGTCGGGATTTTTGGAAATATTTTTAAAGGAATTTGGCATGAATACGAACTACGTCTGTTGACATTGCTGTTTTTATGTATACATTTAGCCAACAACATCTGTCGCAGACACATATGATGAATGCATCACAGAGACGATCCATGCCATCAACACATACGCGCGGTCAGAGGTATTTTATGTCGTAATTAAAACACATATTACTAATACTAATATGTATTATTAACTTTTATGAGTCCTTGTAGCCTAGTAGTCATAGCACAAATCCTGAATATTATTCTGGTTTATTAGAACCTGGTGGTCTAATTAAATATTTGTTACGGTATTTTCAATGTGTATTTTTAAATGAATTGTGCGAAATATATATCCCATAAGGAACTTCGTTGTTTTTTTTTGGATTCGCTTCCGGTGGGCGCTTCCGGATTAGGATTAGTTAGTTTTGGCATTAACCACCTACTACGTATTTATTTAGCCCGTTCGACCAATTGGGGGGCTACAGTATAGCTGCATTGGGTCATCTGACGGCATCGGAGAGCTCTCTGGCGTCTGCTGCGGCCCAATGTCCAGTGTCAATAGCATCATCTTCACATTATCATCATGCCGATCCATTGACGAATAACCCATTTATGACCTGGAACCATCAAGCAACAACAACTTCAACGACTCCAACGCAACCCCAGTCGCGACCCTCTACGATTGCGAGTGCGACATCCTTAGCATCTTCTATGATACCCGATTATACTTCAAATCTCGTCACAAGTTAAGGGTGTAGATCCATTTGTCACAACTGGTTAGATTCACTAAACTATTATTTTAACTATTAGTTTAACTTTTAATTTAACTTTTAATTTGACTATTAATTTGACTATTAATTTAACTTTTAATTTAACATTTAATTTAACCTTAGATTTAGGTATAAATTTAACAAGAAATTCAACTTTAAATTTAACTATAAATTAAAATTTTAGTATAGCTATAAATTTAACCTAATATAACTATACATTTAACTTTTAATTTAACTATAAATTAACTATAAATTTAGCTACACTATTTTAATTTAACTATATATCTAACGTTAAATTTAACTATAAATTAGACTGTTAACTAAAATCTTAATTTAACTATAAATCAACTATACATTTAACCTTAAATATAACTATTAATTTTAATATTAATTTAACCATAAATTTAGCTACAAAATTAACTTTTAATTTAACTAAATTTAATTTTTAATTTAACTTTTAATTTAACTTTAAATTTAGCTTTTAATTTAACTATAAATTTAACTATAAATTTAACTATAAATTTAACTATAAATTTAACTATAAATTTAACTATAAATTTAAC
>SCLF01040066.1:0-20771 GCA_004367975.1 Mesochordaeus erythrocephalus
CCGGTTTTCAGCTGTCACTTCCGGCCGTACTTCCGGTCTAAAAATAGTTCCAAAAAATCCCACGTCCAATTTAGGGTGGCCGTCAGGGGGCGTAAATCAAACATTCAGACACGTCAAAGGCCTTAAAAAAGCTAAAAACATGGTCAACGCCACTCAAATGGCAGTTGGCGCGGATAATGTGGTTACAGTGATGCGGGAAAAATTGTCGATCGTCTCACCGGAAAACCAATGAATAGTTTTTAATAAAAGGTTTAACATTAGAAAGCTAAACGTTCAAATGGTAAACATTTTATTAAAAACTATTCATTGATTTTATGGTGAGAGGACCAAAAAGAAAATATACGATCGGACAATTTTTCCAACATCACTGTAATTGGAAAATAGTAAACTTCCGTACACATTTATTCCCTGTCCGAGCGTGTCGTTAGTGACATTTCAGGGGGTGTGGAGAATCTGCGGAAAGTTTTTTTTGATTGGTAGTTGTTCATTTCCCTTTCACTTAAAAAATAGTTAATATTTTTCAATAAAATGTGTGTCATGAGTTAGCTGAATCTTCAGGCTTTCCACTGATATATTTAGTTTGGACATCAGACTTATAGATATCCCTCAATAACGTCATTATTTGACTACATACGGGTTTTTTAATCGGCGCAAAAACTAGGGTTAGCTTTGTGTGTCCGATTATAATTGCCCTTAAATTCTAAAATCGGGTCAGATAACGGTTCAAATCCACAAGTCAGAGGAAAAACTTTTCGCAGATTTACCAACACTCCATTTCAGTGTGTTTATTTTCATACGTACCTTATTCCCCATCTTAAGTCCACAAAATGAAAGTCAAAGTTGATTGATTTGCAAAATTTCTCTAAATGAATATGTTAAGTCCATGTGGTGTATCCTAAAAGGCCACGACTGGCACAAAATTTAGAAGCGTGGCGTGGTCTGGGTAGAAACAGGAGCATGCTGGAAGAAGTGCCAAAATCCATCAAAATCAGATTATTGCTTTGGAGTGTTGTGTATACAGGAGAGCCTAGGCTCTCCTCGATGGTCACACCCATCGTGTTTTTACCAATCAAGCGATTACTCCTTCATATAGCATATAAGAAATGAGCATATAAGAAATACATGTTCATTTAACTCTCTTTCATGATTATTATTCATGAATGCAATTATATATATCAAATAATAAATAATTCCTTTAACTCCCCATAGTGAAGGAGTATAGCTGTAAAAACTAGTTAAAAACCAATAAAAGCTGAAAATTTTTCGTTTGTTTAATCACCAAATGTTTTCAGGATTAAACTGATATCGGGACAGAGGCCACCTAGGCCCTTTGTGATACCAACTCACCTCTCCCCAGATCTATTTTACCTGTAACTAGAGGCATAACGAGATTTGATTGGTTCAACTAGCATACTCGTTATTCAAACTACGTAACTCTGAATCATTTCTAGTTTGTCTTCTATGTGCAACGGCAATTTTTTCAATTAACAGGTTAGAATAGCTTGGGCGCGCTTTAGTAAATAACAGTGAAACGATAATAATACAAAGAAGTTTCTACGGAGCTTCATTAATTTTGTATTAGTTACCTTATTTTTAATTGCTCAGTTGGTCTAGAAGACTAATCTCCAGGCTAAATATATCAGTTGAAAGCACGAAGCCTTCGCTAACTAACGCTGAAAATTGCATTAAAACATGTTCATTAGTTTCCAAGGCAGATGGAAGCGAATAATTATCAATTTGACTTTAGAAGCCATGCTACAAATACACAGTGGGTGTCGGGAACGGATAGAAACCACTTTGGACCACTGTAACAACACTCTAGTGTTTGCTGTCTTTTACTCGGGCCTAAAGGTAAACCAACCTATTGGTAAAAAACTAACAAATTGGTTCATTTTCGTGTTTTCATCAGTTACACAATATGTCGTTATATTAAAATATGTACTATGTCTGCTAATATACTGCAAACCAAGAAAAATGTAAAGTCTAGTATTTGTTTTACTTGGTGGTGGTATGAAAATTTATGTTATAAATTATATAGAAGTCATCCATCGTTTTATGTAGCATACGATAGCGTACCTGCTATCGGTTATGCGCCATTTTCTAGTGAAAATTGGTATTCCCGGACAAACTGGTTTGACAAAAGCGGATACGGACGGTAAAACAGAGGTTTTCGGCGGATATACGCTATGAACGTATGAAAATATTCATATTAAAATAAATATGAATTTAGGTAAATATTTATATCTTCAAATAAATCATTATATATCTTCATATAGACCAATTTCACGGTCAATCGGTCGTTAGGAAAGCTTATAAGTTCCTTACGATCAACGATGGCTATTGTCAGTCAGCCACCTCTATACGAATGAACGCGTAATCATCTATTCTTCCCAATTTTGCCATAGGTCGATATTTATACGAACTAAATTTCGTTTAATTAAAGGGAGTACTTGTTAAAAATCGGGAGTTAATAATAAATAAAAAAAAACATAAAAGATAAAAAACGAGAACATCCTACGAAATCATTAATATAACACATGCTTAATGCCGATTATAGTATATCCAATTTAAATGTCTAGTTAAAATGTTTTCTCATTGTAACCTGCCTAATTTGAGTCCTAATAGATATGTTTAGCTTGGAGATTAGTCTTCTAGAATATGTAGAGTAAGGGACAATGTAATTGCATTGGTTGATAACTGCATAAATACAATTTAAATGCCATTTTCTCAGCGATGTATTACCTTCTCCCGAAAACACGTCAATATTTTTTACAAATTGGAGACTAGTCTTCTCCAATTGACATGCAGATATGTTTTCAAGCAAGTCATTATTTGATTGATTTTAATTGCAATTTGCCAAAGACCAATTACCAAATCTAATATATATATACAGTGGTGTCTCCAATAGTGTCACTTTTTCAGGCAGTTATTTTTGGGAAAAGTGGCACTCTTTCCTTTTTTTCAAAATTTTTAATGAGAACATATTTTTTATAATACAAAAGCCACGCTTTTGGCAAATCGGGGTCAAGGTGTTATTAGTAGTGATTTCTAGAGTTCATAAGATATTTTCTGAATTAAATTTACGCCTTCAACATTTTGAAAACCGAGAAAATGGACAGGTGCAAGTATTGTTTTGAGCCTTAATGAACATACAAAATATACCCAAATAATTAAAAATGGTGGAAAATTCAAGGAAAAGCTGAAAATAACCAATTAACATATTTAAACTTGATTTGGTCAAAATTTTTAACGCTTGATAAGGATTTGTAAGCGGCAATATTATAGACTAAGGTATTAGTCTATATACGCTGATAATATATTGAATGAATCCGTAAGAAGGAAATGTAGTGTGACGTACAATATAACGCTGCGAATGAACTAACTCAATTCGAAGATCATTTGGAATCAGAAATACCGAAAAGAGCCAAAAGTGATAAATCAAAAACATTCACATCAACGTCATTGGTAGAACTGGCAGGACTACAAAGTAAAAAGACTCCGCTTTTGGAAATGAAAACGCTAGAGTCGTAACAATTCTATAGGTGCTATATTTATCGATTTATGCGTGATAGACATCTGGAAGAAAAAGTGTAACAACCAATAGAATATATCAGCACAGAAATGGATTGGATACTCAATTAACTAACTACTCAGCAGGATATATTATTAATACCGACGATAGTGGTATACAGTACCTGCAGCAACAGGGACGAATTGTGAATAAAAAAAGTGAATTTACACCCTATAAGTCAGGCTTCAAAATCAAACGTGGTCACCCAACTTTTTTGCCTATGGTCGCTACAATTTAAGCAATTATAAGAACAGATTCACCTTTGTACCATTCATATGCGACCAGCCAAATTTTAAAATGCCGCCGGCGATAATTTCGAAATATAAGGGAACCAAATGGCTCAATGGATCTGGAAACTGGAGATGAAGAGTATTCAAAATTGTTGTTCTCTACTGGAATGATTCAGCATGGATGCCATTGCCTATTTTTTGTTGGGAGTTGGAGAGATTAACCGAATACCTACAACAAAATTATTATGACAAAATATTCGCCTTAATGGTGGATAACTGTAGGAGCCACGTTGTCCATGAAACTCCTCATAACAATGTCAAATTAATATTTTTTCCACCGCGGTCAACTTGTCTCTTTCAACCGCTCGACCTCTCAGTATTTGCGATTTTGAAAAAAAAGTTTCGATCATGGTATAGTATTGAAAATCTACAAAATTCAAATGTGACGGAGAAAGATGCAGCTGTAAAGTTTTCCGAGTTATTGAAAGATTTAACTAGAAATAGTGGATTTAAAAATAATTGAATTCAGAAATTCAAGTGTTTAGAGCATGAATCTCCAGACCTAACTGACGAAGAAATATCAACCGAACTGAATTTACGATTGGAAATGTTGTCAGTTGGGGCGAGGTCGATAAAGGTACATGAACATGACTTATATGATGTAAGTTATATCAGTAAGAAGAAGACGAGAAGAAGACGAGAAGAAGACGAGAAGAAACAACACTGAAGCAAGTTGTCAACGAAAAAACAGACTACAATCACAACTTGTTTCGTCAAAAAATAGACTTAACTTTACGTCTAAATAATAAAAATTGTCTCACATGTCTTTTTTTTTTGAAAAGTGACAAGCCTTATTCGGTTTGTGACTGTATACACCATTGGATATTGAAAGACTTACTCCATATTCATTTGTTTTCGTGATAGATAGCTAAATGTCGTAAGACTTGAGAGAGAGCCGAAGCGAAAAACAAACATTACCCGCTAGATTGCGGCTTCTAGATGGTTAATCGCTAAACTTAATAGACGTGTTGAAAGCTGAAACTTAGCTTCATAATAGCAAAATGTTCATTATAATGCAGAGATTATCTAAACCTGGTTGAATCAAATCCTTCTTGAAATTCTAATAAAAATCGTAATAGCAGGTACCAGTGTCTTGTCCACCACGTGACCAAATCCGGGACTAGAACCCATAACAAAATACTACATTTCAATGTCCTTTAGTGTGCAATTACCTACTAATAACGACACATTCACCAAGTACTGCTGGACACTACTAAATATAGGTTACGTAAACCGTCTCGTTTTTGTCGGTTATCCTTGTGCTTATGTACAATACCAAGGGTATAATTGAGACTCGTAGTTTTTTTTTCTCGCGGCCATTTGTCAAACATCTTGATACTAAGGATCAGTCAAAGTTATCTATTGAACTAAACAAGAACAGTGCATGTTTTAACTCGAACACACGGGTTATTTACCGGGCAACTGCTCTAACAACTGATAAACCCGAATATTGTTTCTTTAATTACCTCTAATTATTCAAATTTATGTTAATAAATTATTAACAGACCTTGTTTATTTATTTGCACCGTTTCTCCTGGCCAGAAAGACAGTCTTGTTGCTTAACCGACTTTTAACCGGTCCTCTTCCGGGTCTCAATGAGGAAAATAATCCCCCAACATACCTCATATACGCCTTGCTCCTATTCCCGGCTCTTTTTAGTCCGTAGGCAAGTTTACGATAATTTAATGAGCTCATTTGAATAAGTTGATTCCCTAAAAGAAAACGTGATTGGTTTGTCCGGTGTAATTATGATTTAGAATACTGGTAAATAATAAATACGGAAAATACGGAAAATTGAATACCGAGGTCATTTTCTTATTTTCCGTAAATATGCGTATAGAAGGTGGGTATTTGATAATATTTGAAACTAGGAATTTTCAAAAGAACCATAAAAGGCGGTACCATTATAATGCGGCCTTTTAACAGAATTGTACTCGACTAAACCTTGGAACACCTGCGTAATTACCCGATAAACCGCAGTCCTTATTTTCGTGGAATCAACTCATTCAAATCGTACAATTGCTTCAGCGCAAAAACGACCCGAGAACCGGAACGGATATATGATAATATGCCTTTTCCTATGCAAACTCGGGACATTTGTAGGACATCCCTTGTCCATATGTCATTAGCATGCTAATTAGACTGTATATACCTGTATTATCCAGAAATAATTCAATAAGTTGCGTCAAGGTGCTTACCTAAAATAGGCTTAACATTTTCAACAATTTCATTTCGCTCAAATTGTGTGTCTTGGAACGTCGATGATAAAAATATTGTGTATGATTTCGATCGAACCAGTGGCAAGCATGAGTAATCACTTCGTAATATTCTATCTCTAACTAAATTTAATTTTAAGAAAGTATAAGTTGGTTAACATATATATGTGCATAGTAATCATTAGCCGCGCCTATATTTCCACATATTATATGTTATGAATATAAATATATTCTGGCTGAAATTATGGGACAAAATAAGTGATAGACAAACTACCTAAAAAGTAACCTAGAAATAGAACATTACAAAAATACCATTTTTGGGGTAGTTCGTTTCCCTTTATTTTCACCCTTATTAAATAAACGTAGTCAGGAAATGAGTGGGGAAAATCATTCGACTGACCGGCAAAGAATTCGAAGACAGCGGTCGCGTTTCCAAATCATAAAAAAAACATATGGAAAGATTGCCCCCAAGAACCATAATAAAACATCCTCTAAATTAACCCAAAGCATAGGCGGTCTGTCAATGTATCCTTGGTCAGGTCGAAGTCATATAGTATCATTTACATGTACCTACATCATACCGGTTTAGGTGGATACGAGTCACGAGACGAGGACGACTCCGTCAACATAAATGGTGTATTACATTAGTCTTATAAGGATTTGATCACTGAGCCATTACTTGCAAGAAATGTCCAACGGTCAACCAAATACCTACGCATCAAGTGAAGAGACTGGTTAGCACATTCTGAGTTCCTGAAGGTTGATTAACTCAAGGTCAAATATTATGAATGCTGCTTCAGCCATGTCAGCAGAATTCAGTATCCAACTACCACCAGTAAGCGCAGGAATAGCCACTTAATACTATTTACGGAGACTACTTTTCGAGACCATAAGTCGCTCGAAGGGACAGATATAGAGTCCTCAAGTAACCAAAACACACAGCGGACAACGCAATTCCCAATTTTGAGTGGAATCAATTCTGACACTCGACAATGCAAAAAATGAAAGCTGCAATCGACGTAGTAATTTCGCAGCAAATCTCAATTTTTGGTGTAATCAATAGTGACACAAAGGAAAACACGGGAATAAAAATCAGCAGTGTAAAAGTTAGTTTTAGTTGCATTTGTAGAGAAAATATCTCACTCATCTGCACTCAACACAAAAAACACGCAAAATGGTAAATGCTCAGAAAATCCCAATTATGGGTGACGTCTGAAACACCATTCCGAAAATCAGAAAATAATGGACCAATTTTATGCAGAATCCATATGTGCAGCCCAAGTGTAAATACGCGCAGTGAGAGATACCGCATTGAGAAATACCGCAATTGGAGACGCCGCCCTTGCCTCATCCTTAACCCGCCATGACCAAATCGGAACCAATCACCGCCACTGTGCCCGCAACCACCAGCTCACCTCAAGGTAGAAAAGTACTCAAATAGACCAATAAACTGAAGAGCGGCAAAGGAAATATTGCATGGACAAAATTATCAGAAATGTTGGCAAGCGACAGCATATCTCACGCACGTGTACTGAACCATTCAAAGATAACAAAAGATAACGTGGAAACAAGCAACAGGACAACACCACGTTAAACATGGTTCATGAATATGTGCGAATGAACCGATGGGAAATCAACCACTAAAGCGTACAAGGGGCGTACGTGAAAATCTCCATATAAGTATTGGTACTATCAAGAGGTGCACATGGTGAAACATGGGATTGTTGATCGAAGTCTGTAAATCTCTGACACACCATGCAGACCATTTGACGAACTGTAGTGCGATCTGATCTGGCTGCTACCAGTAATGAACAGAAACAAGACACTCGCACTGATGGTAAGTGACCATTTTCAAGGAAGGTCAGCACGAAAGTAGTAATTTCGAAACATGCCAATACCGTGTTACGGGCATTTAAGGGCACATGTGCGAAATACGCGTGCCAAGATTGTGCTCATCGACAATTGTCGAGAATCTGAAGGAGAATTTTCGATCTACCTCGAAGCAAGTAAGACCAAGCACCACTACAACAGGGGAATCGGGATCATTAGGACATACTGTTAACCGAGGTAGTTCACATGATCAATATGATGCCTAACAAAAGTACACGATACACACCGTTTGAAGTGGAAATGCTATTACGAGCGACAACCCGAATAATGCCGTGTGTCAGGAAGCAGAAAACGGAATAATTCAAATTGTTAACCATACCAGCATTGCGAACAGATCTAGTCGAAAACTCCTGCCGAGGTTGGGAAATTTGATGACCATATCAAATAATCGCTGTATATGTAAGGCGTATTCAAGAACTCAAGCCCTACTATCACCCGGACAACGATTCGGAAAAACTGAACGAGTCGCACAAGAGTAAATGGAAGCGTTAAAAAAGCACGAAGGAAAATTTCCAGCAAACCAGCAGGGTGATCTGGCATAGTCGAAAGCTCTGGAGCGTAAGCCGTATTGGCTTCCTTGATCATCATAATTTTTTTAAAGTTCCAACTTTCTTACAAAGCTGCCGGTTTCAATTTACTGTACCTGGCTACGCAACAAATTTTTAAAAATAGATAAAATTGACAAAAAGGAAAAGGTCGGAAAAAACGCGAACAAGCCAGACGTATTGCGAGACACTAGTAAACCTGGAAGATGGTCTATAACTATATTTTGATTAAGTCCCGTCGGTTTTTGCCCCATAATTTACACAAACCAGAGGGCTAGGTAATCTGAAAAAAGGAATAATCCTTTCATAAAATTTGACAAACCTATGGAAGGTTTAAAAATTGTCTAAAATTTGGGGTCTATAATTGTTTGCCTGGAAATATGTACAAACTTGGAGGTATGGCGTTGATGGATAATCCTCGCGCTCAAAATTATCCAAATGCGGGACAATAGTGTGTCCGTGGCAGCCTAGAAAATCGTTACCATATTTGAATATTGTTACGTTTCAGTATTTCTAGCCTAGCTAGAAAAACTTCCGTACATTTTTAGGTCACGTTATTTTTCGTTACAATATTCGATAGGGTAATGTAGTAGACTAGGAAATTAATACGAGACACTACATACGAAATAAACATTTTCCGATGTATGTGCTTATAGCATGTAGATGTTCTTTTATAGAGTCGGTCTACCTATAAGTTCTAAATATTGAAAATTTTCGTCCCAACGCACAGGAACAAAATACGAAAATATTTTGCAAAAGTTCCCTTCCGTTTCATTCGACAGCTAATTGACTCACGTGGTTGCCGTATATTTCTCTTCAAATTCCCCACTAAGCCAAGGAATTTATTTGGAAGTGCAAAATCTCTGGAACTAGGGATTTCAAAATTTAGTATACGTTTTATAGATTTCAGCTCGAAAAATAACTTTTTTTATATATATTAACTCCTGTGAACCGTTTGAAGCTCTTCAAGCCCACCGACCAGTTTTTCGCGTTTTTCTCGAAACTGAGCAGAGCTAAGTCAGAATGCCCCCAGGACTCCACCCAAATTCCACGCCGCATCTTGTACGACAATTCTTGGACCGGCAGTACCACCGGAAGTGCTACAAAAAACCGGAAATTGATTTTTTTGGTGTTGAGAGTGACATAGAATTTTTGCGTGGGATAAATTTTGGTCAAAAAATGTCTTTAAAAAATCTAATTGGCCCAATCCAAGGCGGGGTACCTAACAATTGACAATTGGAAGAATTTAACTTTTTTTCTATTTATGACAGCTCGGTCTTACATATCAACACATGGACCAGTATTTCCGAATACAATTTTATTGCGAAGATTTTGAGGGAACTTGCGACCAAAATTACAACCGGAAGTGAACCTATAATTAAAAATCCGAAGACTTACGTCGAAAAATTGACCGGGTTGTCGACCAGCTATTTCTAAGCTGACAGTGAAAACTTAAATCGGCTATCCCTAATCGTTTTCTCAGGAATTTATTTCTTCGAGTCATTGAGATAACATTTATAGACCCGATATCATAGTAAACATCAAACCAATAGTTCTGGAAATTAAATACTATCGGCGATGAATGATGAGCTTAGAATGCTCAAAACAGCTCACAAGGGTTATGTTCCAAAAACGGTTCATAGGAGTTAAAACATATATGCCAATTACCATATGGGTAACAAATGCGGACGCGTAATAAATAGCTAGAGAAGTTTGGTAGATTAGCTAAAACGAAGAGTAAAATGACAATGAACTTGCTCTCGATTTCTATTGGATAACTACAAACAACTCCAATAACTAAACATAAAGCAATAACATAAAGATAAGTAAGGTAGATAATTAATATATAGTAAACAAATACTATTAGGAAAATGGCCTTAAATATACTCGTTGTAATTAATTAATTTGTTCACTTTTCACTATTACTTATCCGGAGTCACACCCCACATACACTTTCTAAATACAGCAATTGTACATTATTTCGTTAACTTCTACAACATGTTACAATTGTGCAACCAAGTGAACAAGAGCGTGAAATTTGTATCTTATTGAGTATTTGAGCATAATGAGATTACAAACTTTCGATGGACGCATCGATGGACGCATCCCCTTATCCCATATAAATCGTGAACCAATCACAGTCTGTTCGAACTTCTGATCTAGTAAAATTTATATCTACCAGACTTCTCTGGCAGTCTATTTACTACGCGTCTCCGTTTGTTGCCCAGATGGGAATTGGGATGTCTAATCATTCGGTTCTTTATAATGGTTCTATTTTAACTGTAGTTTTGCAGATAGTTACTGCACATTTATATTCATATATGGAACTTACTAGCTAAATTCACATAAGGTTTTGGTAAATTGGTAATATACATAAATTGAATAATATTTTCAATACTACGATTTATAATCTAGCATAAACCATACACGGAAACAGGTAATTAATATATAGTTTTGAAGCTAAGTTTTTATATTTAATTATTTTTTCAAGCCTTAAATCTATACGAAAAGTTGTAAATTTCATTTATGAATATAAATGTACAATGACTGTCTAGAAAACTACATTTAAAATAGTACCCGTATAAAGAGATGAGTCACTCTCGACTATCTCCTCAACGTTCAATTGGAGGTATAACTCAAGCCTCATGGTGATATCCTTTTTACATACCTTACCATTCGTCAGCTGTTTAGCTTATAATTGCTTATAAAACACATTTGTATCCCACTATTCCACCTTCGTTAAATGGTTACCTTAACCCGCAAGCTAAAATCTGTGCGCACAGCTTTTCCTTTATCGGACCATAACTTCTGTTAGAGTGGTGATAGGTCGAATTTGCTACCCAGGACCCCCATAATCCACCTGACACAAAGGACAACACAGGGGAAAGAAAAAATCACCAATAGGGCAGAAGCACGACAATGGATACTTTTGGTGGAAAAAACAACTAAAATTGAAAATTTTTCGTGGGAGGCATGATAGAGCAATGGAATGCACAGAAACAAGAAAAACACAGCTAGATCATGAAATAGTACAATGGAGAAAAACTGTTGATGGACGCCGTGGAAATACACTGACAAAAAGGAAAAAAGTCCAACCCACTGAGTAAAACATGAAAAAATTCGAAATCGCCGAATGACCACATTTCGAGTGCAATCGATAGAGCTCGACGAGGTGAATGTGGTGTTAAGGGAGGTGCATGCCATTTTAATAGACACCGTTACTATTTTTCGAGATATGGTCGAAACAATTCGAGAAAGACATGGGAAAATGCAGAAGGCCGAGTTTAACAGAACGGCAGCTATGCAGAAAAAGCTGTTTTTGGACCCTGATACCACTTTTATCTCTCTATTTATAAGACAAAAAAATTAAAAACATTTTTTTTTCAAAATTCTGTTGGCGCGACTTTGGTAAGCGGATTGGGTTTTTCTGTGCGTAGAATGAGAAAGCTGTATAAATACGCGTATAAATACGCGTCGAATACGCGTGTGAAAAATTGGAAATTACCGTGAAAGTGTTGGTTTGGATGTATGGCTGGAGTATCATTGCATTTTACTACAAATATGTGACTCGCTTATTGTATGTCGGTGCTTGCCAAGTGGCAGTACACATTGAAGCCAAGAAATTGGTGTACTTTCGAGAGCGGTTTATGCTTCTAGACGTTGAATCTAAAAACATATGATTATAGATTGGTGCGTGGAATTGAGAAACCGATAAAGTCGCTATAAAAATAGCGCTGGTTTTATCTCTTCTAAAGCACAACTACATATTTGCTGATACTTGTAATTTGAAAAGACGTATCAAAAACTGATGAAAACGTGTTGTTCTAAGTCGGAGGCAGAATTAGCTGAATTTGTTTTATATAGTTGTGGCCCGTCCTTGTCGACTGCATAAATTGGTGAGTGAGTCGATGAATGGCGGGTAGAAGTGGAACCGGCAGTTGGCATGGTGTACTCCAACCATTGAGCCCACACTACGCGTTTTACTTCGCAATAGGTAATTAATGCTCTTGGTTGGAGGTTGTATTCTGAACGATGAATGGAGAAAGGTAAAATATGGCACACTTGTGGGTCGCGAAAGAGGTATGGCCAGAGAATAGTCGACAGTTGGAATAGTCGACAGTTGGAACGATGAAGGGAGACGGAAAAAATATGGCACACTTGTGCGTCGCCAAAGAAAGACAGAAAATCCAAAACCTCCGAGGCTGATGACTGATTGGCTGAAATGGTTCTAATGATAGCCTGAGGCGATTTGCAGGCCTTTCTATAGAAAAGCGAAGTGAGAAGGTTACTCTTTTTACCACAAAAATCTCTGTATATTAAAACAAAAGAAAATAAAATCAGAGAGATACTTGACTACAGCAGGAAAGAGCAGTGTAGACCGTATCACCACCATCCTGGTCTTTTAACGTACTTTTAGACCGGAAGTAGCACCGGAAGTGGAGACTAAAAACCGGAAAAATAATTTCGAATCAGGGTCGCACCAAATTGTTGCCCGAGTTTTACTTACGAAAACATCGAGCAGTATTTTTAAACCGAATTTTCTTCCGCATATTTTAGGATAACTTTGGAGCACGAATTTTGACCGGAAGTGGACGCAAAAAACGAAAAATCCGAAAATTGCGGAAAAAACTGGACAATGCTTCCCCTATCGATATTTATACGACTGAAAAATTTGAGCGTATATAATGGTACGTAAATCTTAATATTCATACCTAAACTTTTTGAATAGAAACAAAAATTATTTGGATTTGAAATCAAATAGTAATTGGCCATTTCCTATATTAACAACTCTTTTCTTTTCGCGTATGGGTCTAAAGGCTTATAAATCTTGCTATATATAATATTAGCGAAATGCTTAGGCAGAATACAGCCAGATTTGGTGCAGAGGTGGAGGGAGATGAGGCGAACAATACGAATTATGATAAAGCGATCGATACTTAGCGGTACCTTATCAATCTCAACTTTGCGTGGCAGAAAACATCCACAGTTGGTAGAGAGCAAGTGGGATATGAGCGGAGGAATATGTGACATACAAGTACCAAATCTGATAATGTTGTCGATTGTTATACGGAATAATAATATATTGCGTAGGCGGATATTGCAAATAAACCCATAATTAGATATAATACCGCAGTAAGTATACCGCATCAGCTCAAGAATGACCGAATTTGCACTAAACAGCTTAAATGTCAATAATTCTATAGCAAATTGATTATTCAAACTAGCCCTTATACCCATAACCAACAATTTAAAAACATTGATCTAGAGCTGAAGTGGTAGCGTAGTGGTAGTTTCACCCGTGCAGCTTGCCGGTCAAATTCTGTTTTCCGGTTATGCGTTTTCAACTGCGTTCAGCTTAGGTCTGGTTGAAATGATATGGCAACGATGGGAAGCTATGTAAAAAGGTTATGTAAAAAACTGTTCGTGCGAGCTGAAATCGTAGCCAACAAAAGAGACAGTGAGATAGAATTAAGGATATATGATTTACTAACATCCTGCCAAAGTGGCGTATAACCCGCATACTGTCACATCCCTGCCAAAACCATCTCCCCTGTTCAAGTGGAACTGATCGGTTCACGAGACATAGTTAATCTGACAGTATTTTCTTGCGGTTCCGAATTTGTTTTCAGAATGTCCAAATTACACGGAATCTTTGTTTGAATCTTTTTTTGAAAAACATTAATTTTAACTCCTGGGGGCATGGTAGCTGAGCGAACTAAATCCTGCTACATTAATTAGGCCTCCAATAAAAGCATCGAAAAAATACTGAGATTATTTGTTTTAAAGCTATGGACCTCGAATTCACATCGTCCAAAATTGACTTTGAGGATCCTAAACTTTAGTTCTTATGCAGTTGTTTCGAGTCGAATTTTTAGTGAACATATTTTGAGATCTTGGCATTTTTTTTAAATCATAAGAAATCGAAAAGTGGAAATTTCGTGATTGTCACTTTTTGAAATTTTGTACCTTAGGAAGTTTTACATTACCAAAAGTGCGTACAATTTTTTCTGAGCAAGTTATGGTAATTTTATAATTTTACAATATCTTAAAATGTCCGATTTCCCCACAACTGTAATAAAGTGGGCTTATTCGACGGGCATGACTCAGGCTTCATTTCTCATAGGATTGACGCCGAATTCCTAACCCGTTTTGTAGTTATAGCACTAGAAGTCAAAAATGTGCAGAAGTTTTGGGGTATCAGCTTGTAATTCTAGTATATTTGGTAGTAATCCATAACTCCCTTGTCAAGTCTCATTGCTCTTGTTATGTATTTTTGGCATTTATTTAGGTATGTGTATAGTCTATGTTGTAGGCAGTTAGCTTTTAAAATAGAAGTACAATTTAGTCAAGCGTGGTCGATTTCTTCGGAACTCAGGGTTTACTTCAATAAATGTCATTTATTCGAACATTTAGAAGCCACTTGGACTCACTGGGCTTGCAGATGACCAACTAATTAAGGCGAGGCATAAGAAGACTGACGGTCTCCGAACCCAGCATAGCATGAGCTCAATGCAAGCATACATAGAACCAAATTCGTCGGCCGGTACACGATGACGAAAAGACTGTACTCGTGTCATCAGCGTTTCCTTTGTCGTAAGCCATTTAGTAATGTCAAGACATATAAATCCAAGCAACGTGTACCCTGAGTTCCGAAGAAAACGCCCAAGCTGCCTACTACGCTGCTTTATTAAACTAACGTAATAAACTGCCATATATTACTGACTTCTGATACACTATAAACATACCTAAATAAATGCCCAAAATACATAACAAGAGCAATGCGACCTGCTAAGGGACTTATGGATTACTACCAAATCCACTAGAATTACAACCTAACAACCCAAAACTTATTGACATTTTTTGACTTCTAGTGGCTATAACAAAATAACAGGTTAGGAATTTGGGGTCAATCCTATGAGAAGAAATGAAGCCCGAGTCATGTCACGTCTAATAAGCCCACTTTCTTAGAGTTTTGGTGAAATCGTACATTTTAAAATATTTTGAAATTTAAAATTACCATAATCTGAGCAGAAAGAATTGTACGCACTTTCGCTAATAAGACCTTGATCGTGAAGTCAAACCCTATAACATATCAAATTTTCACGGTATTCGATAGATTTTCTCGGAGTCCGGTTATGTAGTTAAGTCAAAAAATGTGATTTTGGGAAGTATGTCCGATTGGCTCGAAGGTGGGCTTATTCGAACCGCCAGGATTCCAGTTTCAAAAAGTGACAAAATCACGAATTTTACACTTCTCGATTTTGTTTTGATTTAAAAAACATGCCAAGATCCCAAAGTATGTTCACTAAAAATTCGACTCGAAACAACTACATAAGAACTAAAGTTTAGCATGCTCAAAATCAAGTTTCTCGATTTTGGACAATGTGAATTTCGGGGTACATAGCTCTAAAACAAATAAGTATGTTTTCGATGCTTTTATTGGATTTCAAAAAAAGGTTATTTCAGTGTACTTAGAGGGGGTTAATTATAAGACGCTATGTAATTATGGACATTCTAAGAACAGATTCGGAAATCTCGTTAACCGGTTCCCACTTGAACAGGGGGCGGTTGGTTTTGACAGGGGTGTGTCATTGGTCCTCGGAGGAGCAAACAAATTGATTGATTAACCAGTGGAGACCGCGAGCGAAATATCCTGTGGAGACCTTTGTCGGAACCATATTTTCCGTTGAAAATTTGAACGATGGAAGCTGTGTAATCTGGCTATTTAGCGGTGTTAAAATTATATTAATATTGCTTACCGATAAAGTATTAAAATCGGAATATAACGGGTTATGACTTGAAATTTCAGTCAAATAATATTTTCTCGGTCAAATATATGGCATAAGAGGTGGGCGGTAGTTTTGACAGGTGTACGTCATAGGAATGCATTCTCTTGCAGTTCGTGCCAACGTAATATTTGCATAGATCAGCATAGCTGTGTGCTTTGTAAAAAAGGTGCTCGCTCTCTTCCTAGCACTATCTCTCTCTAATTTAGACACACCTACACCTTCAATTCAATAAAAAATACTAGAAATAAATATAAGAACGTACTTTTTTCTGTGCCAACAAGGATACCCAAAGAACATTAATAAAATAAATCTGAGTTATTGTGGTTAAAAGACTTGGAGTTGTAATCGGAAAACCGTTGGATTTCTGAAAAAAAATGGAGACTGATTCACTAAATATTTAATAAAAATGTTATTTACAACGTGAGACCATTATTTTTTCTATGCCAACATGGATACCCTGAGAAAACTAATAATTTAAAAGCGAGTTCCTACCGTCAAAACTCTTAATGCTGTAATTAGTAAACCGTTTGACCTGTTCAAAAAAACCCGACACTGCTCCAATGTATATCCTATAAAAATGTGCTGTAGCTGATAAGATCGTCATGTTTTGTCCGTAACGAGAATGAAACAATAAAGAAAGCACTGACAAGATTTTGATTGAAATAGAGGTCCGACTGCTGAGATAATGGCAGTTAAATTTCGCAAGTCGCTTTAATTTTCACAAAAAGCGCCAAAACGCTCTTGGCCTGATGCAGATCCATCCAGTCGTTCTCCAGATATCTGCGAAAGAAGGGCGTTTTTGGCGTGTTAAGGGACTCCACTGGTTAAATTTAACTTAAATTTATTATGGGTATGAGGACGAGTCAATGTAAAGTTAAAAAATGTTTCAAAATCATTTAGAATATGTTGTCAGTTCTTTGAATTACTGTTTCGATTAGATGTTTTTGTTAGTCTTCAATATGTTTTTTGATCAAGTTCATTATCATAGTGATATCTTCCAAAGTCAACAACGTTATTGTGACAAAAGCAAAAATACTTTAACTGAATGTATTGTAGTCTAATTTATTACAATCAATTATCATTCAGGATTGTAAAGTTTCCAACTTTTGTATTCCAAAGATTGAAAAAATATATATTTTTTATATATTTTTAGAGGCCTTGAATAGTAAGGGCAATAAATTGGGTGTTGTTAAACGTGGTGAATGTGGACTCGCCACGTTCCCGCACCCATCGTATATTTTCCCCACGTGACAGTTGTCGAATTTTTATTTAATTTATCCGAAATAAGATAGTTTAGCACGCTCGTAATTAATTAACCGCAATTAATTAATAATTAGTGTTCTCAAATAATGTATTTCTGGGAGATATTTTAGTCTACTGTTAGTAAAACTAGCGAATAAATGTTCCCTGAATAGTCGGCGTATTTTCCTCAGAATTTAGAAAATGCGAATTAATAATTCGCAGCTTAAATAAATAATATCTTCCCAATATAATCGTTCAGTCGGAGAAAGTACAGGAAGATGTATTCCAATAAGTGTCATTTAGATCATCGCGGAGTTACTAACAAATATCGTCTATTATTTGCGATAAATAAGGTTACTATATTTGCCGAACCCATTGTTTTTTGCTTAATGGTTTTTACATTTAAAGAAAGGGTTCCTTAGTAGTTTCCGATGAGTGATCTGCGTCTTTGTGAATGGCATTTAATTAAATCGTTCAAAACTAAAATTTTCGAGCTGTTTGGAACCAAATACGCAAAGAAAATAGAACTAAGAACCATTTGTAGAATCATGAAATCAATTCCATACATAAACTGGTCCGACGATGTCGCCCTGGTGGATAAATTATTCAAAATTTTATCCGAAATAATTTCTAATCCGAACAGTGACTCAACCAGTACATACCACTTTCATTTGTTGTGCAGATGCAAAACTGAGCGTTGTCAAAGTGAAGGAAATGAATTTTGTTAATTTAAAAAAAATGTTCCTTGAAGAACGCCTCAGTATTTTTTAATGAAACTTTTAGCTTTACATAGCTATGTGTTCAGTCTTACCATATATCCATTTTATTTGGAGATCACACTTGTAGAAGCGTCTAATTTGTGGACACTGTAATTATCCCGTTTTTCTTTAAGCGCACGGTGTAATCTCATAAAATATAATCGTGTAAAATTTATCTAAGAGAGATAAGTTAAATTTGTTTGTTTTCATGTGATCGATAGATGCATGATCTAATACCAGACGAATTGTCAGCCTACAGACATCACTAGGTTAGCTAAATAATTACAGACAATCACTTAATGCTGTGGAAGTCAATTACGTTGTCCACAAATGCGACGATGCTAGAAGGCTAATCGGAAAACTAAATATATATTTGGAAAGAATGAAACTGAAAATGTGATTAAAAAATATTGCGGCATTCTCAAGATATAGAATGAAACGTTGCAGAGGTTTAATTTTTTCGAAGTTTTCGCCCTATATAACTACTTATAGGTATTAAAAATTATTATTTTTTTCATGAATTCGGTACAGAACAAAAATTCTAAGGTACTGTTTTTTTAATTAAAATATCGATTTACGGTTGAGAAAATGCCATTTAACGGAAAAAGCTCTTTGTACGACGCACCTTTTTTAAAATACTGTGTTAAAACTAAAAGAGATATATTAAAAAGAGACATACCGCTAAATCGGCAAGGGAAAATCTTTAATCATTCAGAAATTCAAAACGATACAATCTATGTCTTAGAGAAAACTGAGAAGGAGAGACCCCGATCACCAAATGAGGCAGGTACTAAAAAATTATTCCTAACGCAATTTTTACCATCCAATAAGCAAAAGCATTTGTGTAATTCGTTGAGACACAAGGAAAAACTGAATATTTGGACTTTTAAGGTAATATTTATTCACTGAAAATTGAGTTGGAAAAATAACTTCCTGAATATGTAACCGTGAAAAAGCTCTCTTCCGGTCACAGTATAAGGTTCAAACCAACCTCATAATAATCCCTTCGATTTCTACACTGCGTTCTCCAGGTTATTACAAAACGTTAAATAACTAGTCATTTATTGTAAGAAAAAACCCCAATGGACCATAACTGTTAACAATATCCTCTGCATACCTGCTTATTGCAATAGGGAGATTGGTTCGTTCCACCAATAAAGACCGAATTTAGCCTGTTGGCGGAGGTAGTAATTTAAATATATCCTAAGTCTTCATATAATTAATTATAGGCTTAATCGAATATGAAGTTCAAGATTTATTTTAACCAGCGTGGACTTATAAAAGATATTTAAATAGGGTTTATCGAGCGTTAAATGCAATGTGACATTTATCTCTTCAATGTTATTTAACTTGAACATAATTTGAAGGATTCGCCATAATTGATTAAATTAATTCAAGTATTTAACGCATTTTTACCCATTTATGAATAGTCCCAAATCGTTAATTTGACGGATGTGGGTTACACCTAAGATCCAATTAAATACTTTGGTGTCATCGTGACGTAACTCATCATTGTTTAGCCGGAGAGAGAAATATATATGCGTAACGGTGATTGGATGTTGTAAGAGTATGGGTGGGTCACCTAGAATTTTCATAATCCACTTACATCCCTATATATTTCATCTTAGTTTCAGCTTATACAGACCTTATTGATCATATGATTATAGCGTTAGCATATATTTACTTCAGTATATCTTAACTTCATAGTTAAAAATAAAATATATAGGGATGTAATATTCTTACATCCAATCACCATAACCCATATATACTTCTCTCTTTGGTTAAACAATGCTGAATTACGTCACGATGACACAAAGCATTTCATTGGATCTTAGGTGTAGCCCACATCCGTCAAATTAACGATTTGGGACTATTCATAAATGGATAAAAATGCACTAAATACTAGAAATAATGCATTTCAATTATGGTCAATCCTTCATCTTATGTTCAAGTTAAATAGCGTTGAAGAGATAAATGTCAGATTGTATTTAACGCGCGATAAAACCCTATCCAAATATCTTTATTAGCTATATGGCTTGCTGTAAGTCCACGCTGGACTTAGGATGTAGCATCATGTTTAATAAGTAAACCGTCTAAATTATTCCTAATTGTTATATATGTAATAATATAGTGGATCCTATATATGGATCCTATATATGGAACCGTGGTTATTCCTATATAATATAGGAATAATCTAGTGGCTACAATTATTTTACAAATGATATTTTACATTTATTATGCTTGTGCCATTCAGAATGCTTGCATATTAAGGCAGCTTGCGTTTACAGTACTTTGTAGTCAATACTAGTGAATTTGGACCAGTTTTGATGAGTACTACACAATTTTATATACTTTTGGTATACACTTTGCAATATGCTTGTGCCCGTTCCTATTTCGGGAGAACACTAGGTGGAGGTAAATGAAAATTTCGCGTGATTTTGTCACTTTTTGGAAATTTGAAATTCCATT
>SCLF01040177.1:0-12116 GCA_004367975.1 Mesochordaeus erythrocephalus
AAGAATTCGGGGTCGCTCTAATGAGAAGAAATCTAGCTGTCATCCATGCGCATCGAATGAGTCCAATTTCAGGGAAAATCATACAGTTTGAAAAATTGCTAAATATTGTATTGCCATAAAATTTTGGGGGTTAACTGTAAAATGAGGACAACTATGGAAATTCTGGAAACAGATTCGGAACCGCAAGAAAAAGCTCTATCAGACTAGCTAAGTCTTGATCACCTCTGGATACTAGTGTGTGAGCAATGATTCTAAAGCCAAAATAGAAGGCATTTTATTTAAACACAATTTGAAGCGACAACGTTTTTAACAATTGAATCATTATATTTAACTCGTGCGGTCGTACCCTACGATTATAAATGTATCATATAATGCTTAATCATCTCCATTGCCTGACAGCTACGATTTGTTTGTGATTTGGTTCCGTTTTATTTGTGATCATCGAGATCGTTAGTCTAAAATGTAATTAGACTTAAGAGACGCCATTGCACTTGTAAATTGTGTGTTGATTAGTAATTCAGCAAATAATAGTGTTTTTGTATATTTACTGTACATATGTTTTTGTATATTTATATATGTTTTTTGTATATGTTTTTACAAAAATAAGGTGCATATAGCATCTTGGATTGTAGTTTCTCGGATTGTAAGCATTTGGCACTTTTGTTTCAAAAGTTGGTCGTCGTTCTATGTTTACGCTAAGGAATTTTATCGAATCTGTTTGACTTGCCACAATCTGATGCTCTTGACGCTACTATGTCAATCATATCTACTTGCACTTCGATTAAGCCCCGCATCTTGTCTAGTTGTATGATATGGTAAACAGTTTCAATAGATCATCCTTTCTTGGTAGTCTGAATCTCTTCAAAGTAGGCTTCAATTAGCTCAATTTATGCTCATTGGGACTATCTATTACTTCTACTAATGGCGTTTTGGGATTTGGGGAGGGTTACGCTGCTCACATGTGATTAATGCTTTCGGTGAATGATCACAGATTGGAGGGTCTGCTATAGATGAGCATGAGTTCAGCGACACAGTTGTTGGAATCAGCATTGGAAGTTCGGCATTGCTACAATCGTTCAATATGGACTACCCCTGAGTTCAATAATTGCTTGCTTGAGTTCTATGATTGTACCTGCTTGAGTTCGTTTTTGTCCGCAGAAGTAATATTAGTTATTGAGCCATGTTAATATTTCCTATGTTCTTAACGCCCATAATTTGTTTGTCGCTACATTTACTTGAAATGGCCAATAATTCCATTGCTATACCAAGTGGATGCTTCATTCATGCAAATTTTTGTGAGCGAGAGGCACCAGTTATGAGTGTTCTTAATTTCAATTGTTCCATGCCCCATTGTAAACTTCGTGTCCTTATTCGCACGGTATAGCTTTATATTTCTGATAGTGCTGGTAACAGATCATCGATTGGACAGTGGTGTTTATTGTTATTGTAATGTATCGAACAACATTGTTCATTTTGATTGTTTTGGTATATCTTTAATGATTTAAGAGCACTGTAAACGCATGGTACCAGTTTATAACCTGTTGCATTTATGGCAGAAGAATTGATCGGTATATGTTCAAATTCATTAACGTCTGGCCCCACTTCAAAGGCCAACCCGAGCCAAAAGAGATCCGGTTCAAGATAATTAATGTAAATACTTCACGAGGTATACCATTATCTCTGGACCGCTTGGTGCTGTTACGCATATTCATTTGTGTCGATTCGGCTGTTGTCCTTTCTTCGTTTTATTGTTCTTCCGTCTGCCACCCATTGCCGCTTTAGTTACTGCTTGCGCAGTTACTTCGTCAACTGACCAGGTATTTGTTAAGAATTGAACCATTTCTTGCGTTACTATCCTTTGTTTTCTGCCATATAGGTCTATTTTTGGTCACAGATGCCATTGTCATCATCTAGCATTTCGAATGGCGTTTTATGCTTCACACGTTTTGTCTCTTCTGCTCTCACTTCATCTGCTGCTTTCATTTTATCTGAGTCCTCATGGGAGTCATACAGTATACATATATACGTCTGTAGACATGTTTTATATATTCAATATATACTGTTGCGGAATATCCGTATCAGAGTTCAGATATATGTAACTGCAGAGATACAAAATGACAATAAATTAATCAGTGATTTACCAGTAGTTCACGCTGCCACAGTCACGTGGTCACTTAATCTGCCTCTCCCGTATAAGTGGTGCCGTATGCTATCCAATATTTCCGTACTATTTAGTAATTTTGTGCTGGCTGAGAACTCCGTGCTCTGTTGCATGTTTGTTCATCTGCGCATTTTTTTGATTATCCGTATTGGGCATTGTCATATGAGGTTGGTAGTCCTCACCATTTGTTGCGGTGGTATCCTTATCGTTTTAAGAAGACGTACAGGTAGAGTTTTTATCCTAGGATACCACCTTCTATCCGCTATACGTTCAGCAAGTTAATTATTAGAACTAATCCTTACATTTTCACTTGGATTCATCGATCGAGCTGTCGATGAGCTAGAAAGTTGAAAACAAAATTCTGCTCTTTCAACCAACGTCAGAACATGGCCGCACGTGGATTGTAATTTAGGGAAAAATCGATAGCATACTAAATAAACTAGATCGCAGCTGACGGGTTATTGGCTCTACCAAGCCGCTGCCAAAAGCCTACCAACCAGTAACCAACTAGCTTAGCCCTAATCAAATTAGTAGCCGTGCGATGATCGACGGTGTCGCCTTAGGTAGGTGCCGCCTTAGGTAGAGGTATGAGAGATTGCTCTATACCCTGGGCTTGCTTTTTATGCTCGCATTTTTTAATATGTTCATCGAGAGTAACTGTATGTTATATCTTTCTCTAAAAAGAATATTAAATTATGTTTGTTACCTGGACTTCAGTAACCACGTAGAGCGTGATGAATCTCTCCGGTGACCATTTGTTTAATGCTGTGATCGGTAATCATTATCATAAATTCTTACCCCCAATAACTGTACTGTAACCCTCATTAATCGCTTGTCTCCCGTTTCTCCTATTTTCTATTTATTTTTTCCTTTTCTCAATCTAATTTCAGACTCGCCATATATTATAGCATATAACTAATTGGCCAGATTGGTTGAACCACTAGAAGACTTTTCTTTATAGTGAAATGTCGGTTGGTTCTCCGCTAAAAAGGGCTTATAAATCATGTTTTAGTACATCATACTGCATGAATTACTCTAATATACACAGAAAAATTACATTTTGGGTCTATGTCAGTAACTTGCGAAGTACTATTATACTAGACTTACAAGATTCCACCATTTATTAAATCGTACCTAGGGTTATGTTATATTTTCCCGTAATTACCTAATAATTTCGCACTATGATAGAATTTTGACTCAGAACATGAAGCATCAAATAATCTATATCCTCTTAAATGGTTCCTATGGACTAGGGTGACCAGAGGGTGCTGGTATCTTAAACAATCCATAAGATTGGTATACATTGTCCGTAGTTATTTGAATCCACAGTAGCATTGGTATGTGTATTTCGTCCATCGTTAGGTGAGGGTTACGTTGCTTACATGCTCAGGGTGACCGAAAAACGGGACGTCTCGGTTTTTGGCCTTTTTGGGGTGTCAGGATTTTGTCCCGCCGTTTTCCCGGCCTTTGAAAAATAGTTCCGTAGCGTGCATACATTAGACCGAAACAGGCGGTAAAAAAAAAAACAAATTTAGTTTTCTGGATGACATTCTATAACCAACTGAAAAAAGTTCCGCTCTTCAAGAATTCCGGTCTGGTCACCCTACTATGGACACGGTCACTTGGATTATTAAAAGACTTGGCGCTGGTTGGATAATATGAACCTGAGAAGTATTACCGTTTTCATAAATTTAATAATATACAGTATTAACCCTAAAAGTGGGGAGAAAAAGTTCCGTTAAAATTGAAAAATTCCCACTTTTAGGGTTATTTTTTTAAATTGTTCTAAAAACCCTTTTATTTGTCTGAATTGTTTCAAATTAAGATTATTCTAATGGTTTCTAATGCAAATTTCTAGACGAAAACAACTGTGAAGTTGATAAAATATTTAATAATTTCAAAAAATTGTATTTCTGCATTGTTTAACATGCCCAAAATTACTAAAAAACAAAAACAAGATCGAGAGAAAATCTTCTGTGAGGCCAACATATGGCCTCATTAATTAAGACGGGTACAGATAAAAAGAGAACTCGAAGGTCTGGTTAAAGCAATATATATTCGTAATTTATTATAGACTCCGTCAAGATGCAGACAAAATTTTAGCTACAAATATGCAAAACGAATGTAACGTTGGTTACAAAAGACCTATGGAGGATGAAATCTCACTATTTGAGTCTCATCTAAAGGAAAAATCCGACGAAGCACCTTTCAATGAATTGGATGCTCTCAACAAATATGAATTCGGTCAAACTTACTTCAATAATTTCCTGAAACATAATAAATTGGATTTTACTTCGCGAAAATCCGATCAGGAGCCGATACCCCCTGCCGAGCTTTTGAATTATCGGAATGGAATGGAACTTAAATTGTCCTCGTTTGAACCTGATGTTCTGTTGAATGGGGACGTGAATGGGGGTGTTTTACAAACAAAAACGTTGAAGAAACCGGGCGGGGAAGAAATCACTCTTCGGTGACTTCGTTTTGTATTGGAATAAAACCGCATGGATGAAAAGTGATATTTTTTGTTGGGAAATGGAGCGTTTGTCTGGTTTTCTGAGACTAAGATATCCCGGTAAAAAATCGGACTTATTTTGGACAATTCTGCACCACTTAAAATATCCAAGGAGTTTACAAATCTGCAAATAATTATATAGCTGAAGAAAACAACCGAGTTTTTACAGCCATTGGACCTGTCAACGTTTGCCCAGATAAAAGGAACGTATAAACAATGGCTTAGCGTAGAGGGTGCAGACAAAAAAAAATGGTTGAGATTTTCCAAAATTTGACTGTGAACCAAATTAATAACGGTTTTCGAGATACTAAAATCCCGAAATTTCTGGGTGGCGATTTTGAACCGCATGACATGACGGATGAGGAAGTTTGGGACGAATTGAACGAAAGACTAGAAGCAATGCAATTTTCGTCTGCCTGAATAAAATTAAAAAATAATCCCGGTTCCTCAAATTTTTAAAAATTCCCACTTTTAGGGTTCGCACTTTTAGCGTTAATACTGTATATGTTTCGGCCAAATTGGAGAGATGTGGTTATACCGTTTTAAGCCTTAGAAAAAATGCGTGCCTCGTCCAAAGCTTTACTTGCCCTGGGAATTCAGATATTCCGATTAAAATAGTTATATTTTCACTAATTCATCCTCAAGTTATTTGTTTTCTCACTGGTTTCTCTTTCTTTTTGTTTTCAATGATTAATATATTATATCGTATCAGAAATTTCATCCTGACTGATTACGCTTAAATTATTTGATTGGTCGATATCTTACAACGCATAGGAATGTCATGCGTTGTTTACGAAAATTGGAGAAGGCACAAAGGATCGAACGCGAGACTTAATATTACTTTCACTCTCGCGTGTGCGCTACGGACATCGCAATTTATTTAAAAAAGTGAACTTTATGGTCATTCAAAGTCGTATATCTAAACAATAAGAGAAAGTCCAAAAATAATGAATGTTGGGCTGGAAGCACAAATAAATTTTCTATTACTCTCCAGTTGCTTACGATTCATTTACTTTAATTTACTTATTGCTAATGTATTATATTTATTTCACTGTCTAATTAGTGTGAGACGGTACGATTTAATAATAATAAAACATATTATTGTATTACTACGGTAAACTTTGAAGGTTAATTACTGGAAGGTTCGAATTTCTTTGAATTTACTCGACATACCCGTGGCGTCAAATTATCCACAAACTCTCGCCGAGGAAATTCGGTAATGAATTCGATAATAAACTCGCAATATTTCTAGATCGCAGATGCGATAATCTAATTTATCTTAAACACTGAATTAGCGGAATCCACACATAAACTTTCATACTGTACCTTGTAATTTTTGTTCTGTAACGAATTCATGAAAAACTAATAAGTTTAGCAACCTTAAGTAGTATAATACGCCGAAAACTGTATTTCCTTTCTATTTCCCGCCTTCATATTGTTTAATCATTTTTAGCGTTAAATAGCTAAGGGTCCAATTATTCAATATATCTATTTATTTTGGAGATTAATCTTCTAGCTAGATAATTACAGATAAATAACTTCACGGCGTGCATGTCGATTATATTGCTCACTAATGCGACGCTGCTAGAAGAGTAATCTCCAAATAAAATATATATGTTGAAAGACTGAACCCCCATCCATCTAACGCTGCAAAAATAATTAAAACATATTACGGCATTAAAACAAGAAAACGTAGAAATTGTTAACTAAAATAGATATTTTCAATGGATAAATATCATTAGATATATTGTCATGAAAAGGTTCAAAACGATACAATGCATGGTCTTCGAGAAAACTGTGAAAGTGTTACCCCGATCGCCAAATGAGGCAGGTGTGGTATCCGCCGGTTAATTTTAAAGTGGTTAAATATATTCATGTATATTTCATAAACTGAATGTCACACATGTGGCAAAAGTGCCACGCCGAGTACCCTGGAGCAACTGATTGGTTAACGAGACTTAGTGAGTCTGATAGAGAAACATTAATTTTAACTCATGGGGGCATGATAGCTCACAGAACTAAATCGAGCTAGATTAATTAGGCCCCTGGGCATCCAATACAAATATTGAAATATACTGCGATTACTTCCTTTAAAGCTATGGACCTCGAAAGTCACATTGTCGAAATGGACTTTCACCGTCCTGACATACCGTCGGATTTGGTCGCTAAAGAATGATGGTCCGAGAACGAACCGCTTTAGGGGAGGTCTAAAATAACTGGGAGACCTCCGAGGCTGACGGCTGATTCGTGAAAGTGGTTCGAACGGTGCCCGCCTATATAAAGAAATTCGAATGGAGAAAAACACTCATTTTTACCACAAAAATTTCTGAAACTAAAAATTGAGTTTTAAATAAAATAACAAAAAAACAGAGAGATACTTGTATACCGCAAGTAAGAGCAGGTAGACCGTATCACACACTTTGTAATCTTGGCATGTTTTCTAAATCATAATAAAATCGAAAAGTGAAAAATTAGTGATTTTGTCATTTGTTGAAAATTTGTACTTTAGAAATTCAATTTTTGGGCTATAACTAGGTCACGCGTTACGAAGTAGGGGTCAGTTATTTGATAATAATTGAAGCTGAAGTTATGACGCGTCGAATAACTCCACTTTCGAGCCAATTGGACATGCTTCCAGAAAACACATTTGGCTTCACGATCAAAGTTTTACATTACCAAAAGTGCGTACAATTGTTTGAGCACAAATTATTGTAATTTCAAAATTTCACAATATTTCACTTTGTAAAATAACCATAACTTGGGAAGAATCAATTGTACACAACTTTGGTAATGTAAAGCTTTGATCGTGAAGCCAAACACTATAACACATCAAATTTTAAGGCTTATGTCAAAAAATGTGATTTCGGGAAGTTTGTCCGATTGGCTCGAAAGTGGAGTTATTTAGGACATATGCCAAGATTCCAAAGTATGTTCACAAAAAATTCAACTCGAAGAAACTGCATTAAAACTATATTTTAGGACGGCCAAAATCAAGTTGTCCATTTCAACAATGTGATTTTCGAGGTCCATAGCTTTAAAGGATTCGATACATGTTATTGGATGCCCAGGGGCCTAGTTAATTTAGCACGATTTAGTTCGGTGAGTCGCCACGCCCCCATGAGTTAAAATTAATGTTTTTTCAAAAAAGGTCTTTTTCACGTTTTTTTTAGAGAACCGTATCAGACTCCCTAAGTCTCGTTTACCGATCAGTTGCTTGAGGGCACACCGGGGGGCAGTTTTGACTCATGTGTGTCATGTTTTAACCGTGTATACGTTCAGCATCAATGTGGTGGAGTTTTATTACGATATCAACCATCGGTTATGGAGATGTTGTTCCTATAACAAAATTAGGAAAATGTAGGTCGTGCGAGGACGAACATAGTCATGGATGATAATGCATTCAAACACCCCTGTCAAAACTGCCCCCCTATGTCTCCTGGTAGCAACTGATAAAAAACTTTAATTTTAACTCCTGGGGCATGGCTGCTCACCGAACTAAATTATACTACACTAAGTACACCCCAGAGCATCTAATAAAAACATCGAAAAGATACCCCGGTGATTTGTTTTAAAGCTATGGAACTCGAAAGTCACATTGTCGAAAATGGACAAAATTGACCTATACTGAATTTTAGTTTTACGCAGTTATTTCGAGTCCTATTTTTAGGATTTTGGCATGTTTTCTGAATTATAACAAAATAGAAAAATTCGTGATTTTGTTACTTTTTGAAAATTTGCACTTTAGAAATCCCATTTTTGAGCTGTAACTAGGTCACGTGTTAATAATTCGGAGTCGGTCCTTTGAGTAGAAGTGAAGTTTTATGGCAATTTAATATTTCACAATATTTTAAAATGTCCGATTTCCCCGCGAAATTGGACTCGTTCGACGCGCACGAATGTGATCTACATTTCTTCTCATAGGATTTACCCCGAATTCCTAACCCGTTATGTAGTTATAGCCACTAGACGTAACAAATGTAATTTCGGGAAGTATGGCCGATTGGGTTAAAAGTGGGCTTATTCGCCGCGTCATGACTCTAGCTTCAATTATTATCAAAAGACCGACCCCGAATTCTTAACACGTGACCTAGGTACACCCAAAAAATTGGATTTCTATAGTGCAAATTTTTCGAATTCACGAATTTTTCACTTTTCTATTTTATTATGATTCAGAAAACATGCCATAATGTGACTTTCGAGGTCCATATATTTAAAACAAATAATCCGGTTATGTTGTCGATGCTTTTATAGGAAGCCCTACGGTTTACTTAATCTAGTACAATTTAGTTTGTTGAATTGCCATCCACCCAGGGGTAAAAATTAACTTTTATTTTTAAAGGTCTTGTTCACGTTCTGTCATTAAGGGGGGTTAACTGTATAACGCCGCATAATTTTACACATTCTGAGAACAGATTCGGAATCGCAAGTAAAAACTCTATGAGACTCACTAAGTCTCGTTCGGCTATCAGTTGCTTCCAGGAGACATCGGGGGGGCAGTTTTTACAGGAATGTCAAACAGAAGCGAAAATGAACGAGATATAATTTATGAGGTGAAAACAGCATGATACGGTCTACACTGCGCTTTCCTGCTGTAGTCAAGTATCTCTCTGATTTTATTTAATTTTCTTTTATTTTAATATAAACTCTGTTTTTACAGAAATTTTTGTAGTAAAAAAGAGTAACTTTCTCACTTCGCCTTTCTATAAATAGGCCTGCAAATCGCCTCAGGCCATCGTTCGATCCATTTCAGCCAATCAGCCATCAGCCTCGGAGGTCTCCAATTTCTTTTAGACCAAAAACGAGTTTAGAACTCTCGTAAGATGGTTCGATTTTGGATTTTCTGTTTTGACCCCCATTAAAATCTTCCATTCTCCGTCTGTCTTCCTTTGGCGACGCACAAGTGTGCCATATTTTACCTTTCTCCATTCATCGTTAAGAAGGTCGGATAACCGACAACAACCTCCAACCAAGAGCATTAATCACATATTGCGAAGTAAAACGCGTAGTGTGAGCTCACTGGTCGGAGGACACCATGACATCTGCTGATTCCACTTCTACCCGCCATTCATCGACTCACTCACCAATGTATGCAGTCGACAAGGACGGGCCACAATTATATCAAACAAATTCTGCATCCGACTTGGAACAACACATTTTCATCAGTTTTTCATATGTCTTTTCAAATTTCAAGTAACAGCAAGTATGTAGTTATTATTTACAAGAGACAAAACCACCGCTATTTTTATAGCGACTTTATCAGTTTCTAAAGTTTCTCAATTCCACGCACCAATCTATAATCATATGTTTTCAGATTCAACGTCCAGAAGCATAAACCTCGCTCGACAGTAAACCAATTTCTTGGCTCGAATGTGTACTGCCACTTGGCAAAAACCGACATATAATAAGGGAGTCACATACTTATAGTAAAATGCAATGCTACTCCAGCCATACTTCCAAACCAACACCTTCACGGTCAATTTCCACTTTTTCACACTTTGGCCATAGAGGGAAGTTTTCGATGCGCCGGAATAAGGATTTCTCATTCTGCGCACAGGAAAACCCAATCTGAATGCCAAAGTCCCATCAACAGAATTAATAAATAGAGAGAAAAAAGTGGTACCAGGGTCCAAAAACAGCTTTTTCTGCATAGCTGCCGAACTTGATGTCCAATCTCACCAATTTTTCTTTCATTCTGTTTTCCCATGTCTTTCTCGAAATTTGTCGACCATGTCCCGAAAAATAGCCATTTTTGCCAATTTTCCCACCCCATATCTTCAGTGTCTATGAAAATGGCACGCACGGTCCTTAACAGCAGATTCGCCTCGTCGAGCTCTATCGATTTCACTTGAAATTTGGCGATTTCGAGTTTTTGCATGTTTGCCTCTGTGGGCTGGAAGCGTGTTTTTCTCCTTTTTTCAGTGTATTTCCACGGCGCTCATCAAAACTTTTTCTCCATTGTACTATTTCGTTCGACATGTACTGTGATGGTTCTTCAAAACATACTTCCGACGTGTCCAGACAAATAGGGTAATCCACTTCTTTGGACTCAGCTTTGCTTGGTTCGACTGTTTTTCCAGTGCGAGTTCGTCCTGTCTCCAGTCCTTCGGTGGACTCCGCTTTGCTTGGTTCGAGGGTTGGTGTTCCCTTGGTGTATCATGCCCCCCATCTAAATTTTTTCATTTTTAGTGGTTTTTTCCACCAAAAGTATCCATTGTCGTGTTTCTGCCCTATTCGTGATTTTTTCTTTCCCCTGTTTGACTTAATATAGAAAGGAAGAGCGGTCGACGCTCTGTCCCGTTCTCGGTATCCACGTGAAATCGGTTTCATTATATAGTCCCTATAATATATTTTTAAAAAAATTAAAATCACTTTTACAACTACTACTGTATTAAAACCACAGTCAATATTTTCAAAACAGAAATACTATTAGATCGCTAACGACCTAATATTTATTCATGCAAAATTTTAAAGCGATACCTGGTATGATTTTCGCGAAAAATGCGAAGGAAGGCCAAAACAGTTCAAACGCCTGATTATGGAAAGTATTCAAATCACAAGACCATGTGTGGGTCGAAAAATTAGTTCATATATTTCTATTTTCGGATTTATTTAATGCTATTTAGTTGTATGGTTGTGACGTACGCTTGAATTTCTTATAATAACCAGGCATATGAAGTGTCCTTTTACATTTTTCTCGGAATGCAAACGTGGTATCGCTTTAAACTATTTTTTAAACGTTTAGAAGAATATTGTAACGATTATATAATGAGATGTTTAAGAGTTCAAATCAACAGTTTGACCTAATAGGCCAAACTTGACTTTCGGGCTTCTTCCATCATCTGTTTCTAACATGGTCGTGGGCTTTCGAGATATTTTATCCCCGTAGTTCGAGTACTGACATTTTCGATTCAGTCGTTGGCGCCATAGCGTCCGTGGCGGGAATCATTTGTCTCTCCCTGCCATTGCCAGCAATTGTTCAAAACTTTCATCAGGTTTACGTGGCCGACGGACTCCGAAAACAGTATGGCAAAGTGGTCAGCCAGCTGAAAATAAACAACTATGTAAAGAAACGCCTTAAGATATATCGAAAAAACCGGAATTCGATTGATAATGCCGTCTGGACACGAATACAGTTAAAGTTGATATCTCTCAGGGGGGTCTGTCCAAAGTCGCAAACCTTTGAGCAATGAGACATTTTTGAGTCATTATACGGGATGTTAAATCGGGCAGAAAAACTAGGGAAAAATATAGAGAGAAATATAGAAAAAATGTAGTTATTGGCTAACTAAATTTCCGAGGCACAATATTTTTAATAAACAAAATGCAATTACGGCTGAAAATGGCACAGGCATATCAAGACTTGGATCTTAACCCGTACGCTGCATTCTGTGCCGTGCGGCACTTTCGACTTTTATTTCGACCATAACTTTTGTTAGAGTGGTG
>SCLF01040289.1:0-12114 GCA_004367975.1 Mesochordaeus erythrocephalus
TCAGTATGTCTTAACTTCATAGTTAAAGATGACTTATTTCGGATGGCTAAGTGGATTATCAAAATTCTAGGTGACCCATCTATAACTTCTTTCCTTCAATAAATAATGGTGAGTTACGTCATGAGAAAATGACCATGAAATTAGTCAAAAAATCCGAGCCATCATCCAAAATCAAGATACGGAATTGGCAGAGCTGCGAAAACTTGTGGAAGACAAGACTTTTGCGTTGAATGAAGCCGACAAAAAATTTGGGAAGCTGATCAAAAATTCAATAATATAAAGTCTTGGACGTTGAAAATGCGAATAATATTAAAATGCTGGAAGCGGAGGTCTTGATTCGGCAAGATAAAATTCTTCATATCCAGAAAGAGCAACAGAAAGAGTCACAAACGCTATTTGTATCAGAAATGGAACAAGAAACGTTGACAATGGAGCAAGATATTACTGGTAATGATATCAGTCATTGCTCCACCAACTCCGCTGGTCAAATATCATTTGATTACATGCCAAGATGTTTCAGACCGAGTCACTCAAGCGGAGCATCAATCACAAATTTGTTTAGAGCCACAAGATTTTTTATTAACAGAGCATGTAGAAGATATGGAAACCATCCGAATAGAACGAAAGCATAAATTGGATGTTCTCCAATGTCAAATGCCGGAGACAAAGACGACTTGAAACAACAGCTTGTCCAAGAGAAGGAGGATATTGAATAAGAGCTTCATCTGCTTCAAAAACACCTGAGCCAGAGCAAACACATTTCTGAATAATATCAGAAATCCTAGTGACCTGGATTTCTGGCCACAATGGTGGGATCAAAAAGTTAGCAATAAAAGACGCAGTGCTTGATAGATATCAAGTACACCAACTAAACGTTAACGCACCGCTTTTTCGCTTCTTCGTCTCTTGCGTTAACGCACCATTTTCTAAATGCACCCATCTTTGGAGTCATACCGCGTCGAATAAGTCCTCTTTCGAGACAATCGGACATACTTTCCGAATTCACATTTTTGTCTTGTAGTGGCTATAACTACTTACCAAATCTATCAAATACCCTTCAAATTTGATATTTTATATGGTTTGACTCCACGATCCAAGTGCTATATTACAAAAGTGAGTGCAATTGTTTTCGCTCAAGTTATGAGAACTGTCAATTCATTTGTCGCCAAGCTAAACATTAACGCACCATACTAAACGTTAACGCACCGACTAAACGTTAACGCACCGCTTTTTCTCACCTCGAAGTGGAGCGTTAACGTTTAGAGTGGTACAAATTTTGGACCAAAGATTTCATCATTAAGGCAGAAAACCTACGAGGGCTGCTTAATTTATGGAGCGGGCATCAGTGGATCAATTACAACACTGGCATTGATCGTCAACAAGGTATTGATCGTCAACAAATGCTCATCGGAGAGAATGACCTAAAGTATGTATTTTAGTTTTGAGGAAAGTTTTAGTCATAAATTTAAATAATTATTGGTAATTATCCACTTCACAAAGTGATGAGCATGACGAGAGGCTACTCAGAAAAAGACAAAGAGTCGGAGAGATCGAACTGGCAAAAATGGCAACGAGGAATGCTATCAAGAATGTGAAGAAAGAGTCAAATTAGGTGGTTCATGTTCAACGACTTAAAGAAGATGAGTTCTTCCGAAATTGGTATAGAAAGACTCGCCAACAATCATCAATTCGGCGACTTCCAGCAGACTAGGAAGAAAAATGCAGACATCAGACTCAGCCACGTCCTTGAGATTTGAGTCACCAACGACAATGCGCTGGAAGATTTCAATCAGCTCGAATTAGGAAGGGTAAGTGACGTGCGTTTGCAGGTGCAAGTGGAAAAGATGAAAAAAAAACTGGAAGAAGCCAAGAAGCCAAGACATAAACGAGAAAGCAAAAAAACGAGGGGCCAAAGAGCCATGAGTTTAAAAGCACAAATGTGTCAAGTTTAAAAAACGTTAACCTGCCATTTACACTTATTCTGCCTTATTATACTTTACACTGCTATTATATTAAGATTTGGAATTCATATCATTTATAAACAAAAATATACAATTTGGATTATAAACATGTAATTAATTAATGGTTAAAATTAATATGCTCAGAGTTGGTTCAAGAAGTGGAGGACCATGATATAAAAATAGTGCTAAAATAGTCTTATTAAAACTTAATAAAGTCTTAAATAATAAAATCGAAGATTGAAAAAATGTCCAAAGGATTATTTCTTCATATCAAAAGTCTAACTTATAGTATATTATCGGAATCTACATA
Organism: Mesochordaeus erythrocephalus; assembly: GCA_004367975.1. NCBI lineage: Eukaryota > Metazoa > Chordata > Appendicularia > Copelata > Oikopleuridae > Mesochordaeus > Mesochordaeus erythrocephalus. The sequence continues at coordinate 2,272 of SCLF01040289.1, forward strand.
TATTCCAATAGATGGCATCGAATCATCTCACCTGTCTTAATAATACCGATACGTTTTTAACAAAATTTCTTACGACCGTCTCAGAACAGTGTCCGATTCGGCAAGTCTTAAGTATTTGTACAAAAATTTTCTAAAATTTTAAAAGACTTTAGTTGACAATAAAAAAGTAAATTACATCTGTTTCGCTACGTTTTTTCGATATGTGATTATTTAAAGTAAATGAAAGTAGGATAAAATAAGTATTACTTAAGTTAATTTACTGAAAACCCACAAATATAACGATTATGGAAATACTATACAAAGTATTATCGCTAGACGATCGGTATAATATTCTATAACCAACAGTGGAAACACTGGGCAAGAGTCACGGGAAAATATTACAAGATAATGGCTATTTTTGGGCCAAAATGTCGTTATACTATAATCCAGCAGAAAACAATAGTATGACCGGTCAATAGACCCTGTGTAATGGTGCTAGTTAGGAAAGGCAGCGTGCAAGGGCCTTATTTTGGGAATGGTTTCATAAACTGAAAAAAGGTGAACGACAAGATAGTAAGGGTGGAATTATATTTTCGACACGAGCAAGTTCTTTCTAGGAATTCTTTCGGATTTCAAAGAAGGAATGTTAATGGTGAGAGAAATGTCAGGTTTGAGAAATCAGCATCAAGCATACGAAGCAATACATAGAGAAGTTGACATTTTCGAAAATCTAGCACCCATTGCAAAGTCTAAAGAAAAGAAGTTTAGAGACAAAGGTCAGATTATGACAGCCACAGTAGTCCATAAACAATATGAAAAAAATTGGACGACAAAAAGATCTCAAAACTGAAAAAGTCATAAAGTTTACCACTGAAGAGAAAAAAGACGATCGTAAGCGTAAGAGTCATCGGAAACAGGAAGCTTTTACGTAACTTAAAACCAAAAATCGACGAAAGGAAGTTTTTTGGGAACAACGAGAAGCCGGAGAAGTACCAATGCCAATAATACCGTCAGGGAAATTAAAACAATAGATCATCTTTCAATTAGATGAGAAGTTGTTGCCACAAAACAGAAACTTTGTAATTAAGTCTGGTTAAAGACTGATTAAAGACTGGTTAAAGACTGGTTAAAGACTGGTTAAAGACTGGTTAAAGACTGGTTAAAGACTGGTTAAAGACTGGTTAAAAGACTGGTCAAAGACTGGTTAAAGACTGGTTAAAAACTGGTTAAAGACCGGTTAAAGTCTGGAGCGATAATACTCATGAGGGATCATGAAGAAACGGAATTACAGACTCCACTATTCTTAGCAGCTTTATGTTCAAAACCGAGAATTTGTATTGATAGGGGAATAATTAAAACGACGGAGGAACAATACTCACCATGTAAAATGGAAGGATTGCGACAAATTCTGGTAGTTATTTAACTTCAAGATAACTTAACTAAACTGGATGACAAAAGGGATTTCGAACTATTGAAACTTAACAAAGAGAGCAGAAGAATGACGACTTTTGGTTTCCAGAATTTATGATTTAAATAGTTTACCATGCCGTTTGGATTACCAAAAGCACCATCAATTTTTCAGTTAGTCAACTTGATCGTAATAAATTATATCAGATAAAGGGGAGTTTTGGCATCTTTATATCTGGATTACAGATAAAATAGCTACTCATCTGCAATTAGCGGATCGAGCATCCCGAAGAATAGACTGGGACGAGGAATTCATTTTAACAAATGGCAAAAACAGCTAAAATTAAAGTCTACTTTGGATGCGATAACTTATCAACATATTGCTCATCACATATTTGCAGAATGGCCATTACGCTGACGGCATTCATGAAAGGGGGAAAAGCCGAACTTTTTATACATAAAGGGGATTGGTATGGTATGCCAGAGATGACCATGATTCCGACAGGAGACTTTTTTGGCTGGGATGGAACTGCTAAGAAAGCATGCAAGAAATAGAATAAGGCAGTGTTAAGTAAATTCTTGATTAATTTGATTATTTTCAGATTAAGTTAGATAACTGATTTCGGTAAAACACATTCCAAAATGAAACGAATGATAAAGACTTCTTTTCAGTGAACAGGCAGTCGGAGACGTCATAAACTGACTTATTGTATTGTTAAATCCCAAAATTAACCTAAATTAAGAAAGTTCTTATAGTCCGTGTATCGTTCTTAAGAACACTGATATAATCCTATTATATTAAGTTTCAGTAATAAATGGAAATAATGAAAGCATTGACAAGCATTGACAAGCATTGACAAGCATTGTATACATTGTATCAACGTCGATGGATTGGGCCTAGGCTACCCCAAATGCACTTGAACTGGTGGACCGACCTAAAATCCGTACACCGAAAAGGCACCCAACCGAAGGATCCAGGCTCCCAATTGCCCAACCGGACAAGGCCACTGAATTACTCAGTAGTTCTGAGAATGTCGAGGACATCATCCAAACATCATGCCCAAGGTTAAGCCAGTCAACACCATCACGAAAATTTTAAATTTTAAAATTTTAAAAATTAAACCAAAACGTATTGCAGGTGAGCTTATCCAACGCCATGAAGATCATGAGACTAAACCAGACGGAGTTGAGAAAACGACGACTAGTCAGGCTGGTCAAATAAACTGGTTGCTAAAGTCCTAAAACTGGCTAAATCAACACAAAATGAAGATTCGTCACATACACTAGTATTGAAGATCATGGAAGTAATTATGTTGCTTAAGGTTGCGTATGGACGCCAAACAGCCGATCTTCAGAAATGAACAGAATAACAAGACTCGTGTCAATAGCCAAGGTAATGACAACTGAAATGATGATGACAGCCTTCATCTCATATATGAACATCTGTACCAGGAGTATCAGCAGAACTTTGCCGACCTCTGCCGTTTGGAGTTCGACATTGGAGCTCGATAAAAAGCTCGATGAAATGTCGCTAAAGAACAACTTGAAGACCAAATGGATGATCACTCATCATTTGTAATGAACAAAAAGAGACCATTACAGTGCCCTCTCAACACGTATGTAATCGTTATTATAATCGACTTAATTTAAACCTGAAAAGTAAAAATGTTGTTTCGGCCAACCAGTTTGACGGGTATGGTCCGGCTAGCCAATTCACCCAAACTTGGTCGATGGTCTCCATTAGTGCGAGCGTTTGAGGTAGTGTCCTCATCGACATTACCAACTGAACCATGGTTGATCGGGGGTGAGCGTGTCGAGGGTTTCTTTGTAGTCGACACTCCGATGGTAAGTCTGATACTAGCTTTCCATGCTTTGAGCAGAAGTACTTTTTCATCCGGTCGCGACTGCCGCCATTATTCCCACCAGTGTTGGAATGTCCAACATGAGACCATTTAGACTAATAACGCAAATTAAACAAACCTGGTGACTAAGTGATTGACTAGAAGGTGTCTTGAATTTGTGATAGAGCGGGCTATCACGGCTAGCATATGCCTTCGGGTAGGCCTGTAGGGTCTGTAGGCCCACGGCCATAACAATAAGCCTGCAAAATCCTAGCAAGACCGTCGGGAACGCCATTATTGCCGAACTCATAAAAAGGGTACCCATGTTTCTGAACTGACGTTTACAAAAACTGATTTAAAATTTGTTCTAGAGGTGTATGCCCAACTTAAACCCCCACTGTCGGCTGACCCACCTGGCTGACAATATCTAGGGATATACTAGACATAATCACGGGCAACAATTTGATGTGCTTTGCGGTTCAAAACAATCAATTTCCGGCTTGTAGTCGACATTTAAGGTCTACAAATTTTTGCAACAAATTCCACGCCCATATCCCCATGAGTGAAAATTAACGATTTTATAAAAAAGGTCTTTTTCGCCTGTTAGCGGTTTTTGGGGTTAACTGTACGAAGGAGTATATATCTAGACATTCTGAAAATAGCAAGGAAAAACTTTATCAGACCCACTAAGTCCCGATAACCGACCTCTTGCTCCCTTGACCCTGGGGGCACTCTAGACACTAGTGGCAGAAGTTTAATGGCAGCACCTCAATATTTAGTCAATTTGACCAATATTTATACCAAGTTTGATATTCACGTATATATTTCTTTTTACGGTATCGAGCCTATTTTTGACGTCTGACTTTACTAGAAAAAATAAGTATTAGGTTATCTATACATTTTACTCGCTCCTTTCTATTATTTTAGTTGTAACGCAAACATTGATTACTGAAAAAAGAATTCAAAATGAACAGAATTTCATTTCAATTTCAAGTTATTCGGCATTAAATGGTCGTAGCGGGTTAAGATGATAAGCAAGTTCTAATCACAGATAAAGACTGATTTTGGGTAGATGCTGAAAATAGTAATTTGGATATTCAATTTATTTGTTTCTTAGCGCCATCACGTGGGGCATCACTTTCAACAAGTTAACTTCCTTGCCTATTTTAAATTAAAATTAACCATTTTTCTTAACTAATATAGAGGAAAAGGATTACAGTGAAGACCGTTACGAATAACATTTGTAAGTATACGAGAAAACATGATAAACAAGAATTTTTTGTGAGTCATTTTCTAGTACTTCAGGTACAAAATAAAAAACGTTCCCAGACAGTTCTGCAGAAAATCCGTGTCTGCCAATAATGATTAGAAGTTTAAATCAAATGTTGACTGGGATAATTTTAAGCTAGCCTAGGGATGTATTTTTACTAGTAGTACTTGGGCTTCGAAAACAACGAGCAATAGTGCGCTGTATCTGTTGGCCAAAAAAAGTGTTTAACACCAGATGTTAGAATATGTTTGGTGTGTCGAAATTTGGAAATTATTAAGTTATTATTAATTTTACGATACACGTTTATGCGCGTGGTTTATGAAACGTCGGAACGTTTATGAACGTGAATTATGAACGTAGGTCGGATCTGATGGGTATGAGTATCAAGATTAGTTCCGGATCGAAATATTTAATTGGGTTCTATAGTATTAATTATTCTCGGATTGATTTCACTAGTTCCTGGAACAACTTTCCTGGAGGACATGTAAGGATAAAGTACTCACTTTGTTTATTATGTTCCGCTTTACCATTGGCCCACCTAGACCAATACAACCTGTGTTAGTCTTCATGAAACCTCTGGTTATTGCGCCATTTCACTACGTGAACAACAAAAAGGTCAACATAGGTCAAAAAAGGTCAGAAAAGGTCAAAAAATCTACTAAGCTAAATTCATAATTTAATAAATCGAGGTCTATAAGAAAAAAAGCAAAAAAATATTTTATATTAATTTTTATAATGCCGATAATTTATAATAATTTATAATGAGAGATAACTGAATACAGACCAAGTTTACGGTCCTTACGTCAATATTTCAGAATAACCGCTGTCATTATAATTTGAATGGGTAGCTGAGTGGGTTAACTCGGGACCGCAAGAGGGTAACAAACAGTCCCCAGGGTAGTTTTCGTGTTGTAATGGTTTTCCCGAAAGTGATATTAACCCGTACGCTACACCGATAGATCTACTACTACGCTGCAATGTGTGCCGCTTGACACACATATTGATTGAAACATTGAAATAGATTAACAAGCAATAATTAATTTCAACTTAAATTTTCAGGTCGGACAAATATCGACAGGCGAAGTAGTTTCCCCGTTTTTTCTGCAATTTTCTGATTTTTCGTTTTTTTTTGCGTTTACTTCCATCAAATTCTTGGTCGAAACTTATTCTAAAATATGCGCAAGAAAATTCAGTTTAGAAGTACCGCTAGATGTTTTCCTAACTAAGACACAGCTGTCTTAAATTGTAAAAAACTAAATTTTGTAAAGTACCATTTCCTAAACACCTGTAGGTACCTAATTTTTTTGAAGATACTTTTCCACTAGAGGTCGTCTCGGGCAACAATGTTGTGTGATTCCTGATTCAAAACAAAATTCCGGTATTTAGCCTCCACTTATGGTCCCCTTCCGCGTAGCACCACTCTAACAGAAGTTATGGTCTGATTAACGAAAATATGTGCCGAGCGACACACATTTCAGCATGCGGGTCAAAAGCGCAAAATTTGAGTCGAAATTTATTTTATATTACACAAGTGCCTAGAGTGGACCCTCCCTCCCCCGGGGGTCTAGAGAGTAAAAGGTCGGTTAACGGGACTTAGTGGATCTGATAGTCTTTCATTGCGGTTACGAATCTATTTCTTTATTATACTCCTTCGTACAGTTAACCCCCTCTAAAGACAAAAATGTGTCGATTATAGTTGATTTTGACGGTCCTGAAATATAGTTTTAGCGCAATTGATAACGTCACCATAAATGATCAAAATGACCTCCACTCAAAGCCGGATTTGAAGACAATAAGAGAAGTTACGAAAATAATGAGTGTTGGGCTGGCATCAGAAATGTTTTTTCTATGGACAATTTTAAATTTTAACTTCTAGGGATTATGTATCAAAAACTGTAGCCATTTTCGTGGTGAAAAAACCACATCGTGGTACGTTTTGCTAAGAGGGTTAAATTCGCCCACTCCAAATAACGGTTCTAAGAGAAAATCTATCAAATACCCTTAAAATTTGATATGTTATAGAGCTTGGCTTCCCGACCAAAGTTTTAAATTACCAAAAGTGTGTACAGTTGATTCTTCTCAAGTTATGGTAATTTAAGGCTCCAGAGTGTATGAAGAAGTATAATTTCGGACATTCTGTAATGAGATGAAAAAACGGAACGAAAAAACTCTGTCAGCCCGGCTAAGTCTCGTTAACCGACCTTTTGCTCTCTAGACCCCCGGGTGGAGGGGCCACTCTAAACACTAGTGTATTAGATATGGAGCAATGGGCTCCGAATTAAGTCTGAGAAATTAATTTATTAATAATATTAATATTAAAATAATCTGGTTTTATGTCGATGTTCAGAAAAATACGATTAATTGCTACATATTTTAACTTATTGCAGGGATTTCGAATACCCTTCATACAAAATTAACTAAAAAGTTAGCAGACCTAAAGCGTTTTCCCGCTTTTTGTGAAAAGTCAAGCGATTTGCAAAATTTAACCGCCATTATCTCAGCGGTCGGACCTCTATTTCAATCCAAATGTTGTGAGTGTTTTGCCATTCTATCATTCTCGCTACAGACAAAACACGGCGGTCTTATCATCTACAAAACATTTTTTATTGAATATACACTGAAGTAGTGTCGGTTTTTTTTTGTAGAAATCAAACGGTTTACTAATTACAGCTCCAAGAATGTTAAAGGCAGGAACTCCCTTTTAATTTATTATTTTTCTCGTTAGCCATGTTGGCATAGAATAAAACTAATGGTCTCACTTTCTAAACAAGAATTGTTATTAAATATATACTGAAGTAGTCTCCAGTTTTTTTTTTCAAAAATCCAATTGTTTTCCGACTTTTTACCGGAATGTATTTGGGTACCCTTATTGGCACTTTTTACTAAATTTACGGTGTAGCTGTGTATAAATTAGATAAGAGATCGTGCCAGGAAGAAAGCGAGCACATTTTTTACAAAGCAGACTGCTACGGTCATCTTTGCAAATATTATGTGTGCATGAACTGCAAGAGAAAGCAGTTCCGTCTGTCTATTTAACCCTCTTGAAAATACGCTTCCTAAACATCGTCATTCTGTGACGATAACTGTATGCTTGGCAACATTTTACAACGCGGTGTGATAAATTCAATTGTGTAGCTATCGGCGTAACTTCGGGGTCTTTCATTCATATAAATATATGCATCCTTGTCCATGTATATCATATTAACCCACACGCTGCACGAATGGTTCGACCCATACACTGCAATCTGTGCCGTTTGACACGCTCTCTTGAAAATCATTCTTTTAGTTCTAGATCTCTATTTTGTGTTGTTGATTACGGGTATAAAGGCTGTTTGAATAATTAATGTTCTATACAGTTACTGACAGGTTGTTTCCGGTCAAATTAGGTCACTATTGACCTTATGGGGTATAATTACTAGGGTATTATATCTACTTATGGACTTATTTGCAATAGCGGCCTACGCAATTTACTATTATTCCCTATAACTATCGACCCCTTTATCAGAACTTGTATTTTATTTTTCTCATATTCTTCCGCTTATCTCCGTCGTCCTCTGTACCAACCGTGGGCGAATTCCGCCCACTCAAATTTGGGATTGATTTGGTGCCGAGTTTCCTTATAACTATCAAGCTCTTTATCAGAATTCGTTTGTCTCATATTGTTCGCCGCATCTCCCTTTGCACTCACCCAATCTGGCTGTACTCTGCCTTCGCATTTTGTTAATATTACATATAGCAAGATGGATAAGCCCGACAGTTATAAACCGAAACAAAAATAATACTAATTATGGAAGATTTATCATTTCACACAAAATAATTTTTCGTTTTTTTTCAAAAAGTTTACGTATGAATATTGAGTTACGTACCATTATATACCTTTAAATCTTTAGGCCGGATAAATATCGAGTAAGGAAGTATTTGTCCAGTTTTTCGCCATTTTTGGATTTTTCTTATTTGTGTTCACTTCCCGTCAAAATTCATGATCTAAAGTTATCCTAAAATATGCGCAAGAAAATTCGGTTTAAAAGTAGCGCTCGATGTTTTACTAAGACACAGCTGTCTTGAATTGTAAACAAAACAGAATTTTTTAAAGTGCCATTTCCTAAACTTAATTTTTTGAGGATCCACTAGAAGTCGTCTCGGCCAACAACTTGGTGTGATTCCAGATTAGAAAACTGTTTTTAGCCTCCACTTCCGGTCTGAAAGTACGTTAACAGAAACGGGAAAAGGTTTAGGCGGGTACTGGATGGCAAATTCGACGTAGCACCACTCTAACACATATCCAGAGTGCCCCCATCCCTTCAGGTAGCACCTAAACCATTAACGAGACTTAGCCGGTCTAATAGAGTTTTTTCTTGTGGTTCCGAAACTATTTTCAGAATGTCCAAATTTATACTCCTTCCTACAATTAATCCCCTCTAAAGACAGACATGTGAAAAAGACCTTTTTTAAAACGTTAACTTTAACTCATGGGAGCATGGCAGCTCACCGAGCTAAGTCGTTCTAGATTAACTAGGTCCTGGGCATCCAATAAAGGTATCGCAAACATACTACGATTAGTTGTTTTAAATCTATCGACCTCGAAAGTCACATTGTCGAAATGGACATATTTATTCCAGTATTTTAGCTTTTACGACGTGGTTTCGAGTCGAATGTTTAGTGAACATACTTTGGAACCGTGGCAAATTTTCTAAATCATAAAAAAATAGAAAAGTGAAAAAGCCAATTTTTGAAAATTTGGGCTATAACATTTTGGGGTTATAACTAGGTCACGTGTTAAGAATTCGGGGTCGGTCCTCTGAGAAGAATTGGCCCATCCGAGTACTTCACGAAATCACATTTTTTGACCTAACGTTAAAGTGCCATTTACTAAGTACCTGTAAGTTGCACCTAAGCGGTTAACGAGATTTAGCTAGTCGGATAGTTTTTTCGACGCGTCAGGACTCGAAGCTTCAATTCTTCTCAGAGGACCGATCACGAATTCTTAACACGTGACCTAGTTATAGCCCAAAAATGGAATTCCAAAATTTCAAAAACTGGCAAAATCGCGGCTTTTTCACTTTTCTATTTTTTTGACGGGAAAACATGCCACGATCCCAAAGTATGTTCACTAAAAATTCGACTCGAAACCACGTCGTAAAAGCAAAAATTCAGGAATAAAGCAGCTATATGAGCAGCAGGGGAATGCAAACAACCTTCATTGTCAGTAACTACACTCGTGTCGCAAAATTGGTGCCGAATTAACACTGGGAGTATGTATTCGGCACTAGTTTTTGTGTCCAATTTAACAACCCGTATCGGGTCAACTAAAATAACCCTAATTAAAATCGTAACGGTTCCTTATAA
>SCLF01040400.1:0-12113 GCA_004367975.1 Mesochordaeus erythrocephalus
GCCCAACATTCTTTATTTTGGGAATTCTCTTATTTTCTTCAAATCCGACTTTGACTGTCCGTTTGTTATAGTGACAGTGATCTGATTCAAACGAGAGGAAACGTTGTATCATTCAAATACATGTATTTAACAGGTCCAATTTAAAACCCATAAGTCGATATAGTACCGCAGTAAGTATACCGCATAAGCTCAAGAATGACCTAATTTCACCGAAAACATCTTAAATGTTAGCAACTGTATAGAAAATTGATTATTCAAACTAGCCCTTACACCCATAATCAACTATTTAAAATATTGATCTAGAGCTGAATTAAATAGATTACTCTCAGTGGCCAAAAAAAAAACAATTGTGTGCCTGCGGGATACTCTTACAAAACTGTGCCTGAGAGATATGAGACAAAAATAAATGAATTATGATAAAGGGATCGATAGTTATAGGGAAACTCGGCACGAAATCAATCCAAAACGTGCATGGACGGGATACGTTCCGATTTATACTGGCCTGGATCATCTGGTCACCATGGTTTCGACGGACATTATTGACAAAAGTATTGGTAAACCCTAGTCCCAAAGAATGAAATTATGTCAACAGGAGGGTCGACATTGAGTCCCTAGATAATCAAATATTCGAGACAGTTCGCTTCATATTTGTGGTTAACTACGTTAACTATTTCGGATAAGCAATATATCCCAGGAAACCTTTTTGATAGTTGTGACCCCGACCTGTTATTGGCATTTTTAAGATCTTAGACGGTGTTGTATGTTTGATTAACCACCCCTAAGTTGAACGCGGAATTTTTTGCAATAATGCATGGACCGCAAATACCGCCGGAAAGGTCGGCTCAAAATCTGAAATTTATTATTTTAATCGCGAATCACACCAAATGGTTTCCCGAGACGATGTCTTGTGGAACACTATCATACAAAAATCAAGTTTTACAATTTAAGGTTATTTACTTAGGCCTGATGAAGTCTGCGATGGTTCCGGGTAACAATTGTAGGAATTGAAGGTTCTCCACTATATTACCTTGATAAACAAGCGAGCGGGATGACCCTTCGGGTTTAGGGTTAGAATTCTATGTAAATATTTGAATAAAGATTCAAAGTTAAGATACGAAATGAAGATTCAAAATAAAGATTTCAAATAAAGATTCAAAGCAGAAACTGGAAATAGATAATCGTGGTAAACATAGAAAATAAAGATTGAAAAACAAGAATCCAGATAAGGATTGTAAATATAGATTCACACTAAGATTTAAAAAAAAGATTGAAAAAGAAATATGAATGAACGAGAATATTAACGAAAATGATCCCATCTAGTGGTCCAGCGGTCTAAGCTCTCGATTCAGACGTCACCCTCATACGTTCCCAGATAATTTATTGGCAAACATTACGGCAACCAATTATACGCCGAAAAAGTCCAAATACTCTTAAATAATTATAATCAAATATAACTATGAAAATGAAAGTTGAAAAAAAAACAACGGAAAGTAATACAGGAAATCTGAGTCGGTTTATTACAACGGTCAACTAAGTATATTATATCCCTATCAAACTTGAAAATGACGAAACAATTCAGGAACTTGAACGAAAGGAACACGAAAAGTTGGCGATTCAGTGCCAGGAAATTGACGCCAAATTAAGAGAAGCGGCGAGTCATACTTTATGAAACTTTGTAAAGAACGGAAAGGCACAGTTATGGTGACCTTTGGAGGGATGACTATATAACAACGAGTAACAATCGAATATGAAGCTCTCTTTAATCAGATGGCTCGAGATATGGTTAAACGCTAAGACCCAGAAGACTTGAGGCTAACTGAGATAATACTACAGTACTATTTGGTAGAATTACGATGAAAACTAATGAAAACGGTAACATGGCAAACATATAGCACTACAAACCAACTCCTATTGAGCAGGTTCGCGGATATTTAAAGAAAACTGTAATTATGGACAACATTCTGCGCCGAGAAAATTTGCTGAGGACAGAATTAGATTAAAACCAGAGCAATTTGCAAACGAATCCGGGGGCACTATATATGGATATAGTTTCCGAAACAATTCTGAGTTCAGCCGTTCGATAAATCATTATTCACTAGCATTATAAAAGATACACTAAATTAAATGAGGAAGAGAACACATGCCATGTCGAAATTGACTTGATCGACAAATTGAAGTGACAGGAAGAAAATGAAATTTAATCCGGATCACGATAAAGACGAACTAAAATAACATATACCTAGATCGTGGTCGTCGGCGATATTGTGCAGCATGTAGCTTTTCCGCACACCATCATTTACGGCACTACCATTTGGCGCTATATCACTGAAAGGCCTATGCGATGATATTGGAGGAATTACCAGTCACCGAGAGATGTAAGAAATTTGAACTCGTAAGCATATAGTGAACCTAATGGAGGACAACATAACCATTTTGCGTATAGTACTAACTAAGAGTAGAAATATCAAATATTCGAAATGTACAACATATGGGGAATGAAGATATAAACCTCATTAGAAGAGCAGGATAGCTTAAGCCATACAACAGAAAAATGAAACGACACAATCAGACAGAGAAAATGGAGGTGCAGAAAATAAATTATGTAGACAAGTAACAAAACAAAACCAGGATGAAACGAAATGGAAAATTGGAAAAGAATGCGAAAGACAAAAAAGCAAAAACTTAACAGAAAGCCAGAACCAGTACGTGGCAGGAGAACATCACAAATATATAAAACTTTACGTGGACCCAAGGGCGGCAGGTTAAACGAAGCTTAGCAGAAATGGGCGAGGGTTACGAATCAAGAAGGAATACAAATATCTTAAAAATCTACACATAAGTTAAATCAAGCATTAAACTCATATGTTTGATGCCCATTCTAGTGGCAAACCAGTTCAGAAATTGGAATAATAATATACAGATGATTAATGTATATATTGATTACTGTATATGCTGTGTACGTTGATACTTTTAAACAATTATAGAACCCCTGAGAAAAATTAGAAATAAAAAAGAGATAAATCGGAAATATACGAAAATAAAAGGGTTCCTGCGAAACAATTTTACTGTAGCCCGTACAAACAATTTTGTATTATTCGTTAGTTACCACGCCCCACACTTTTTGAAGGCTTTGAAAAATAACCTTTAGAGAAGGCCCGTCATTAAAGATTTTTAATTAAAAACTCATAATTTATTTGTTTTGGGAACTCATCTATTGGAAGCATAACATGGAATCATTCCATGATACAAAAGTAAAGTGGCCACTCCAGCTAAGGGTAATTTTGCTTAGTAAAAAAAGCGGCCATTAACTGGAGGCACCCCATTATATAGAATTATATACGTTTATTGTCGAATAACATGTATTTCTATACGTTTAATGTCAAATTTGGATCTTTTGCGAAGCATCAGGGACTTAGCATGCGCTTAATTTCTCAGGGTTGTTAACAGGAGTAACTACTGTACATGAATTTCTTATAAATTATATTTATACCTTTAGAAATAAGGCTGGAATATCTTTTTTTATGTTTACTTTTTCCACCAGGCGAATTCTGAGGCGTATTATACCAATTCTAGTTGGTAGAAGTTTGTTTTTGTTCATGAAATATCTATGTGTGACTTTTTTGTATAAAGCAAATAAAAAAAAATAGAATTTAAAGTTTAAAAGGTTTGTACGTTAATGTACTCAAACCACAAGAGAAATAAGATTAGATCGTCAACGAGTTAATCTTTAATCATGCAAACTCGATATCAAAAAGATATGAGTTATGGTTTAGAGACAAATTGAAAAGACAGACACCAAGCGTCAAATGAGCAGGTTGGTATCTTCAGTGAAAACGCGAAATCGTAACAAAAAATTTAGATGATACAAGATGTATTATCAAACAAGAAAACAGATATCTATCAAGCACCGTTTTGGTCCTTTTCGTCCACGGGCCCTGTCTTTAACGTTTTAAAGACCTTAATCGTGGTCGAATGTTTGATTGAGCCCTGCTGACGGCCCCTAAATTGGGCGTGGAATCACACCAAATTGTTGCCCGATACGACCGCCAGTGGAAAACTATATTCAAAAAATTTAAGTACCTACAGGTACCTAGCAAATGACACTTTAAAAACATAGTTTTTACAACTTAAGACAGCTGTGTCTTTAGATAGGAAAACGTTGAGCAACATTACCGCCTAGAATTTTATTGCTCTTATTTTAGCGACCAGAAATGAACCCAGAAATTGAAAATACGAAATTTTGTATTAAAAATTGGTCGAATATTCAAACGCATATTCATCGTTGGCATTTTTGAAAACAAAACAAAATAATTGGATTAATCATCGTGGACTAAAAACACCAAAATGGTGCCTGACACTTACTTAAATATCCAGTGAAGATACTCCCAATGAATGCCAAACGATTCAACAATAGTACCGTCACGTTATGGGACTCCAAGAAGATAATACACAGAATTTAACTACTGTTGTGTTAGACACTGTGAAGAAGGCTTCGGGTATTTCCGCAAAGCTTTCTATATTTCCCCCAGCTTAAAGTCGTACGCAAACCAGTAGTGTACTAACCTTCAATTTGACATCCTGAATAATTGTGTGAACGAGTTTCTAATTGAACCGGAACGGTAACCCCTTAGTCAGTCATTCGGGATTAAGTTGTTTTGCTGCATTTTCCGTACTTTTATTTCTTTGCCATACCATAATATAATTGAATTACAACGCATATTGTTTTTTTTTAATCAACGAAGAATCAAAGAAATCAATACATTTTGAAATGATATACAGTTGCGGGTGTACGTATAGGTTAGGAAGAGGACCGATTAAAGGTGTCGATTAATGAACATGGCCTTCTAACTATTTGAAAAAGCATCAACTTCCATTTTTGTATCTCGAAATGCTTTCTGTGTTAATGGTTTCTTATCAACTTTAGTTCGTGACAATTTTATGTATTTGAATGTATTTCTATGAATATTTCGATGAAATAGTCAATTTATATAGTCACATTTCAAGCCCCGCACACGCCTTTATCATACTTCAAAAAATTAATTGCTGTAATTAATCTGCTTAATAATATTAAATAAAGAGTAATTACACATTGAATCAAGTTAGTAAACAATATCTATAAGTCAAATTTAAATGTTTTTTTATTCTTGGTGGTCCAAAGTTTCCGGCTGCGTGACAAATCAGAGCGTACAAAATAAAACTACGAGACCCATATTTACTCCCGCCAATGTAGTTCATAAAACGACTAATTAATACCAAGCACTAAGACCTCACTAACTATCCAAAAAGATAATACTGTATCATAATAATCACTTGGATAATAAGTATTTACTTAAATGAGTAACTTAACCCTCTAGTAAAAAACTGGAGAGATGTGGTTTTCGACCAGAAAAATGGATAAAGTTTTTGATGATTATTCCCCGGGAGTTAGGAATAAAAATCAGTGATAGAAAATTTATCTGTGATTTTAGCCAAAAAATTTGTATTCTGTAGTTCTCATATGGTTTAAATATTCGCCTTTAAGTGATATTTAATGATATTTTGTGTGTAGGTTTTTAGTTCATCCATCCAATCAAATGAGCGAATTACAAATTGGGCGCAACAAAGAGCGATTCGTTAGTGATACACAAATATTCGAAGAGTGATTCCAAGTTTTAATAGTAAAACAGGAGGTCTACAGGTCGTTTAAGAATGTATAATAAATAATATATTTCTTTCTATGTGTAGAGTACGGTCATCCAAATTTAATATAATGTTGTCGAAACAAGGATACATATACCATTACTAAAAACACCAAAGTGACTCCAATCGCTAAAGAATTGAGTTTGACACGGAGCGCTTAAAATAGCTTATCACACATGCTCGTTGCCACAGATCTCCAATGTTTCCGAGGCTAAGTCGCTCATTTTTTACAAGAGGGTTAATTAAATAAGTGATTATGTAATAAGGTATTTATCGTGTTCAAAATTCATAGTTTTCATTCCCAAATTCTGCTTGTTGGGCTTGAACAGTATTAGCTGTTTCCTTTGTATGGTTGAGGCTTCGACGATACAACGGGCACTTGATTCCTTACCACCACACCACTCGAAAAATCTGGATTCTGTACCATAATCGCCTACTGGTTCAAGAATAACCTGACTCCGTTCATCCTCAGTGAATAATATTAATTATTCTTATTCTGCATTTCTTGTTAAATATTCGTAACACCTTGATTTCTGCAATCGTTATTACCCTATGAATAGTGAATATCATATTTTCACTTACTGGGGAAAATTCTTGAAGGGGTCCGTTTGTTATAAATTTCCCAGGACAGCATGTTGGAGAGACAGTCAAACGTATGTCAAACAAATATAGATATTCAATTGTAGGTTACTCCAAGGTTTAATTAATACGTTATACTTCTTAAATCGGTAAGTTTGTGAACTAGAATGTACAAATATGTTTAGTTCACCACTAGTTTAATGAAAGCCCACATGGAACAGAGAGGACCAACGAGAGACGTACTTGAACTTGCGACATGTTTTATATTGACTGTCTCTCGAACAAGCATTCATGGGTCCTCAGTAACTGGAAATAGGATATAAAGTCTAAAAGAATGCTAAAATAATAGCAAAATGGCTTTGTATTCGCTATTCGTACGGTATGAAGGAAATTATAGCCGTCCCCATCGTTCAGAAGTTTAATTCACAAACATTCCCAAGTACTCTACGCGTGATGTTCCAGTTGGAGCTTCAAGCGAGCAATGGTTCCATAACTCCCAGGCAGCTAAAACGCTAAAACGCGGCTACCAACACCGTATTGAGCGTTTTAAGGTCTTAGAATTGGTTGCATATATGACTGGCCCCCATCGCCCTATAAATCGGAAGTGAAATTTTTCACAACTTTTTTGACCGGAAGTTTTAAGCTAAGAGAAAATGATCTTAAAAATTGACCTTCTTATGAATTAGAACAGCTGTGTCTCGAGGACATCGAGCAGTATTTTGGTCTAGAGTTGTATAGGCCAGGATTATTGACCGGAAGTCTGACTGAGAGTTCCATATTGGGATGGCGACGGGAGATCAGGAAGTGTGGACTGACAACTGTGGTTTTGTTTGTTGTTACGTGCGTACACGATATACGCTTTCTAAAACATCAGTCCATTGACAGCTCCGCTCTTGTTATATTATATATATTGAATTCGTCATAGTCATGTGTTGCCGTTCGATATTGTCGCTATGGTTTTGCTTCCAGGGTACGCGTAGATCTCGTGAAATGCGCATTTCTTCGCAGAAACTTCTAAATATCTGACCGGCGAGGTGGGTACCGTCGTCGCTACTTATGACGTTTGGTAATTTTTGGTGTCGGACGAATAGCTGATATAGTCCGTGGGCAACATCCTAGGAGCAGCATCCTAGGGGATAGTCATGATGCAGCTTCTTGTTGCGCTTTTACGATGTGGTCTATGGCCTGCTTCGTCTAGGGGTGATTTTTAGATTTCTAGCTTGTTATATACATCCGCAGTGCTGTGTTATTTATCGAAACAACGTTTAGCTGGACTTCTATTTGTTTTATTTTCCGTGTTTATGCCCTGGCCACTAGAAAGCATAAGAGTAAGAAGTTTTATTCGACCTCCTGGCAATTAATTTAAAATTTGTAGGTGCTTAGTTGTTTTGTCACCGGGCAATCTGTCGGTTTTTGAATATTTGTTGATCCAGGTAGCACATCATTTTTATGCCAATAAACATGGTGAATGGCGGGCCGCGAAGAAAAACGTAGTATGGCCCACATAATTGCAGATACCTCACGCTCCGTTGTTGACTAGTTCGTTTCTATTATGTTAACTGTTTTAGAGTTCAATGTTTTTAACGGTGGCTGATTAGCGGTTTGGAAGGCTGTGTCGGCCTCAATTTTAGAGTGCAGCGGTTCAACGTGCGAATTGCCACGAGTCTGCGGATCAGGTTTTATAGCTGGTAGCTTCATCACCGTTATATGGGCTGCGTAATCTGGATTTGCACCCAAACCGATATTATTTTAGATTATATTGACGAACTCGATTGTTAGTGCTCTGAAGATGCATTTTGTGGGGCTACTTTCAGTCCCAATTCACGGAGTTCTTGACAAATGAATATGGAAAATCTACGCCACAAAAAAAGTTGTCGTCTGAATAATTAACTATATTCCGTCGGTTCGTAAATGTAGCGATCGTTTATAGTCGACGGTCTTATAAGACGGTCTTATAGGTATTTTAAAATAGCCACTTCGGAGGGCCAATGTTGCGAAGTATCTGTGTTACGATCCAGGCCGTCCATTGTCGTCATCGACCATCGGCCAGGATCCACGAGCACCCGAGTGAGTGTGTTTTTGACGCCAACCTCCACGCCCGTTTTGCCAAATTCCTTCATAACGTCAAATATTGGGTTTGGACAGTTTTCGATGGTTCCGGACGACAACGCGATTACGCGCTAGTTGGTAGCTCAACCGATACTTTCCCAAAGTTTATGGTGGGTCATGTCGCATCCCAGTATATTGTGGTGATCTAGGAGGAAGTTGATCAGTTGTTCCAGTTCATATAGTCAACGCTTGTTTGGTATAATGGTAATCTTTTTTCCCTAAGCCAATTACTAGCAATTACTAACACTTCCTGTTATGCTACTATTGTTTTTTGCAGGAATTACGGTGGCGTGTATATTGGTTTTCTGTTTACCGACCTTGATTGTTACATATTAATTGAATACATTACTTGAATATAGTACATTGTTGGGTAAAGACGTCGAGTGGAAATAGACGCGTTTGTTTCCATTGTGTTCGTGTCAGAATTCGAAGTGCAGGTGTGTCTTTCGTGATGAGTATGAGCACGTTTGGGAGTGGATGGGTGGCCTTGTCAACTAGGTACCCACCGGTTATTTGTTGTCTACCAGTACAGCAGATCCACCTATACCAAATAATGTCGCTGTGGTGGCTGGTATGGATTGCTTCGGCGCAGCTGGAGGGTCTTCGAATGTGAAGTACGCGGATATGATGGGTCCAGCTGTTCCACTTGTGCGGACGGTGCAAGTATTAGCGGTCACTGCCTGGTTTGAGACTGTTGAAAACTAATTTCTCAGTCCACGGTGAAAATAGAGTGTTAATACGGGTTAGCCCGGGACAATCCAGCGCATACTGGAAACCTCACATTTTAATTATCGATATCGTTTTCGTGCTCGACCGCTGCTCGGTTTTGTCCTTTCAGTAAACTGTTGCGGTGTTGTCTATGTTTTTTTGTTATGCGCAAATGTACAGGATCTGGACGGACATGGCCTTGATGGATTGATTTGTGGGCGTCGATAACCTGATTCCTATTGACTGCTAGATGCTTGTTTGCATCAAGCCTTTCGCAGCTTCTACGAACGCCGTTTCCATTTCGGGCGTGTTGGTGAGCTTTGGTTCGACCTTGATGTCGTATTTAGTGCCGAGGAAATATCGGAACATTTGGACTGCTGTTCCATGCTCCATCCTTGCTACAGAACCCAGTTGTGGCATCTTAAGATGTATAGCCTAGTCCGATTTGTTGCTTTGTCGTTTTTTGTCGATCATATTAGACAGTTTTCTTATCTCGTCCTTTTCGTCCGTAATCATTGACTAGAAGTCCCCGCTAGATTATGTGTTGGTTACCATCCGTAGCTGGACGGTAGGTCATGATCCTGGACAAGTCTTCATCTATGTGTGATGATGTCCGACATTGATTTTTCGGGTTGTTGACGAATCAGGATATCGTACCGGTCTATTGTTTGTGGGCAACTATAGCTGAGGTATGTCCAGGTCCTACAATAGCCGTAGATTTTACTGCTCAGTCAATAAAGAGGTCTCGCGTGTTACCTGAATACTTTACTTGCGCAGGGTTGCTGTGGCTTATATTCTCACGGGGCAGGAATGTGTATGGCTAGATGGGTCCGGTTGATATATATATATATATACTGAGCGCGCATTTAGTCGTACGCGAAGACTGAAGGAGTAACTTGTGTTATTGATCTATGGCAATAGAAACTAGGTTAAGATTTGCTAGCCCTAGTTTTTGTGTCCGATTTAACAACCCCATATCTAGACGACATAATTAACAACTATTTGCGGAATTATTATGGCGCGCCAAATTAAGGAAACAGTTTCCTTATTTTCGCGCGGTCCCGTTTAATCTAGATCAAATACCTTAAATAATAACTGCAATCCATTAGGTCTCCAAAATTATAGGGAACTCTTCAACCAACTCATAATTTTATATTTGTCTTAGTTTGTCTAGAAAAGGACACATGCAAAAACAGAGTCTGAAATCATTTTTTTCGTTCAGTTCCGTTTGTAGTAATAATTTACCCCACGTAAAAATGCTATTACATTCTAAGACTCCCAATCCCAAAAGATCACTTTCCGTTTTTTAGGTAGCACTACCGGTGGTACTTCCAGTCTACAAATGGTCGTAAGAGATGCGGCGTGGAACTGGAGGGTATTATAACCTAGTTCTTCTCAGTTTTAAGTAAAAGACGAAAACTGGTCTATGAGTGAGAATAGCCTCAAATAGTGCACAGGAGTTAATTGATTTCCAACCTCTTCTCATTTCTAGTGAGATACCTTAACCCGTACGCAAGAATAATGAAACTAGGCCTACGTAGGAATCTGTGTCGCTCGACACACACACGTGAACCAATAATTTCAGTTCTAGATTCCAAGTTTTGGGTTGTTGATTGGGGGTATAAGGGCTAGTTGGAAAATATAGTTTACGATAAATTTACTAACATTTAAGCTGTTTTCGGTTAAATTATGTCATTCTTGACCTTATAGGGTATACTAACTGCGGTATTATATCCAATTAGGGGCTTATTTGCAAAATCTGCCTATGCAATATATTATTATTTCGTATAACTATCGACAACATTATCAGAATTGGTAGTTTTATATCTCATATTCTTCCCCTCATCTCCCTCTACCTCAGTACCAATCGTGGGCGTATTCCGCCCAAGAAAATTTGGGATTGATTTGGGGACGAGCTTCCCTATTACTATCGAACCCTTTATCAGAATATATAGCAAGATGTATAAACCCCGACACTCTTACGCCCAAACAAAAATAATATTAAGTCTAGAAAATTTTCCATTTGACACAAAATGTTTGTTTATTTGACACAAAATGTTTGTTTCTTTATCTCAAAAAGTTTACAAACGAATATTCAGAGTTGCATAACTATTCCCTAACAGAGGAAGCAACCGGGGATGCTCCCACAACATGGGAAGCATTTGTCCAATTTTTTCCGCAATTTTTGGATTTTTTGTTTTTTTGCGACCACTTACGGTCGAAATTCGTGGTCGAGAGTTATCCTAAAAATTACGCAAGAAAATTCGGTTTAGAACTACCGCTCGATGTTTTCCTAACTAAGACACAGCTGTCTTAAATTGTAAAAACTAAAAATAAGTATTTTATTGAAGATAATTTCCCACTAGAGGCCGTCTCGGGCAACAATTTGATGTGGTTCCCGAATCGAAAAACAAATTTCCGGTTTTTAGCCTCCACTTCCGGTCTAAAAGTACGATAAAAAAAACGGGAAGGAAGTTTATGGGGGGGGCGTCCTAGGGGAATTCGACGTAGCACCAATCTAACAGAAGTTAACGGATGATGAACGAAAATGTGTGCCGAGCGACACACATTCTTGCGTACGGGTTAACCAATAGGCTACAACAACCCGACAGCCATCGCCCAGTACAGTGGTGAGGGTAAAATTGGGATTTGAAGGTTAACTTCGTTCGTCACTGATTGGCTAGAACGCTCTGAGACCGCGTACCATCAAATGACTTAATCCTCTTCGTTCCAAATTTAACAACATTTATATTATACTGGAGAAATATTTCTTATCCAAGAAAAATTGCCTCTTAGTGTTGGATAATCCTCTAATCTATATATTCGATTAAACCGATTTGATCATGATCAAATTCAAGCAATTGAAAGTACTACGATGATTGGTTTCAATTTTCATTTTTCTAACAACGCCACATGGTTTCAATATAGAAGCGTCGAAAAGTTGCAACGAACTTAGTGATATTAAACATTTAAACGCGATTTTCTCGTTAGTTATTGCATTTCCTTAATTAAATAGGGGTTCAATCTTTCAGGATTCT